>BQNB010213288.1:0-10071 GCA_026074375.1 Tanacetum coccineum
GTATTAATACCCCTCTCCACACCTACATTTCCCCTTCCTTTCTCTCTCTAAGTGCTACAACCCACTTTCTCTCTCTAAACTTTCTTTCTTGCTCATTTGTTAAGTGATTTGATACATCTACATTAAGTCTAGTGCTAATAAGAAGAATCATGTTTTAGATTGTAATGCGAATGTTAAGAATGTTGCTTTGTTAAAGAATTCTGATACTATTTGCTTATCTTGTAATGAATGTCTGTTTTCTGCAAATCATGATTCTTGTGTCGTTTAATATATTAAGAAAATGCAAAAATGTAAAGTGGCCAAATTTGCAAAACAAAAAGTTAAAAGAAAATGGAAACCAACAAGATGGATCTTTAAAACTGTAGGGCTTAAATGGATTCCCACTGGTGGACATTTAACTTGGTAGAAAAACCGTGCCCCCTACTTCTTCTAATGACACGTCTGCCATAGTTGTTCCTCCTGGATATATCCTAACAACCACAGTAATTCCAGTTGATGTACCGTGTCCTAAACTAAGTCTTAGATATGCCAATGCCCGGGGATCACTCTCTAAATGCATGTTAAATATAGAATGTCATCCATTTAATTTACATAATTTTGGATTTCAGGGAATTATTCGGATGAAGAGCTTCCACTTTGGAATTTTGACTATCTAGGAGTCACTTAGGTTCACTAACAACCCGAAACCCAATCAAAAGCTAGGGATCCACCCTTTTGAAAATATGTTTTTCTTCTTTCTTTTTGTGCAGATTGTAAAAATTGTTCTTTGGTATTTAGACTCCGGGTGTCCCAAACACATGATTGGACACCGTGATAAGCTCATCAATTTTGTTTCTAAATTTATCGAAACGGTCCGATTCAGAAACGATCATTTTACAGCAATTATGGGATACGAAGATCTACAAATGGGGAATATTCTTATTTCACGTGTTTACTACGTTGAAGTACTTGGTCATAACCTATTCTCTGTTGGGCAATTTTGTGATTCAGATCTCGAAGTAGCTTTCGGAAAACATACTTGTTTTGTATAGAACTTGGAAGGTGTTGATCTACTATCAGGTTCTCGTGGTTATAATCTTTATACAATCTCAATGGCGGATATGATGAAGTCTTCTCCATTTTTCTACTCTTCAAAGCCTCAAAGACAAAATCTTGGTTATGGCATCGTCGAATTTCTCACTTAAACTTCGGTACCATCAATAAGCTTGCTAAACAAGGTCTTGTCAACGGGTTTCCCAAGTTGAAGTATTATAAGATCTTTGTGTTCGGCATGTCAAATGGGAAAAATCAAGAAGGAATCTCATCCAGACAAGCCAAAACCAAGTACAAATGAGAAACTTCAAATGCTACATATGGATTTGTGTGGTCCGATGCGGGTAGAAAGTATAAACAAGAAAAGATATACTTGGGTGAAGTTTTTGAGAACTAAAGATGAAGCTGTAGATATTATCATCAAAATTTTGAAGCAAGCTCGAGTTAGTCAGAATGCTACAGTAAGATATCTTCGTATCGACAACGACACAGAGTTTCTTAATCAGACTCTACGAAATTATATGGAAAGATGTTGGAATTACTCATCATACAACTCTGCACGTACTTACAAAAAAAACAGCAGTAGTGAAAGGCGTAATCGGCACGTTGGTGAGGACTTCATTGGACATATGCTTATTTTCTCCAAATCTCCATTATTTCTATGGGCTAAAGCTGTTGCTACTGCATGTTATACTCAAAACCGCTCCCTTATCCATATACGTTACAATAAGACTCCATATGAACATCTCAGAGATCGCAAACCAGAACTCAAGTATCTTTATATTTTTGGTGCTTTATGTTATCCAACAAATTATTTTGAGGATCTTGGGAAACTTTAGCCAAAAGCAAACATTGGAATTTTCATCGGTTATTCACCATCCAAGAAGGCGTACTGGATCTACAACAAAAGGACCAGACACATAATGGAAACAATGAACGTATAATTTGATGAACATACTCAGATGGCTTCTGAACAACACGGTTCAGGACTCGAACTTTATGGTTTGACTTCTGGACACATTAGTTAGGACTCGTGCTTAACCAGGCTACGTCAACATCAGTTAAACCTCCTACAAAGAATGACTGGGATTTGATGTTTCAACCAATGTTCGATGAATACTTCAAACCTTCAAGTGTTGTATCTACCCCCATTTTCGCTGCAACTCTACTTCCATAAGATACAACTAAAGCATCTTCCTCTACTACCATTGATTAAGAAGCTCCCTCTCTAAGTAATTCACCATACATTGAAGCAACAAACTCACCAATCAATTCTACAAATGTTAAACCAAATGAAGAAGTTGCAGAGTTTGATAGTGACACATTTAAAAATCCATTTGCTCCTCCAGACACCAGCACAGCTGAGTCATCTTCAATGATTATAGATACTTCAAACATGCACACTTTCCAACAACCTTCAATTTACACAAAAAGGTGGACAAAAGATCATCCGTTTACAACAATCATCAGCGATCCATCAAAACCTGTTTTTCAGACGTCAAACTTTCTACGATTGCTCTATGGTGCTATTTCTACGCTTTTTAGTAAAAGGAAGAGCCAAAGTACTACAATGAAGCTTGTATTGAATCTTGCTGGATTAAAGCTATGCAAGAGGAGATTCATGAGTTTGAGCAGCTTGAGGTATGGGAATTAGTACCAAGACCAGACAAAGCTATGATCATCAGCTTAAAGTGGATCTTTAATGTGAAACTTGATGAATATGGCTGATTTGTGCTTGAAAAATATATGGCTCGGGTTAGTTGCTAAAGGTTATTGTCAGGAAAAGGGGATCGACTTTGAAGAATTGTTTGCACCAGTCGCTCGCATTGAAGCCATCAGAATATTCTTAGCATACGCTGCACACAAAAATAAGGTAGTATTTCAGATGGATGTGAAGACGGAATTTCTGAACGGGATTTTGAAGGAAGAGGTGTATGTAAGTCAACCTGGAGGGTTTGTTAATCAAGATCATCCGAATCATGTATTCTGATTGAAGAAAGCGCTTTATGGTTTGAAACAAGCTCCTCGCGCATGGTATGGCCAACTCTCCAAATTCCTCCTCAGTCAGAAATTCTTCAAAGGTGTGGTCGATCCGACATCATTTACTCGAAATAAAGGCGATGATCTCATACTGGTACAAATCTATGTTGACGACATAATTTTTGCTTCCACTAATCCAATCTTTTGTGATAAATTTGCAAAATTAATGAGCAAAAGTTTTAAGATGTCAATGATGGGATAAATATTATTTATTCTAGGACTTTAAATTTCTCAAAGTCCTAAAGGCATCTTCATAAATCAATCTAAATATGCTCTTGAAATGCTAAAAAAGTATGGTTTAGAACAATGTGATGTTGTTGACATCCCCATGGTAGAATAGTCAAACCTGGATGAGGATCCAAACAAGAGTGCAGTTGACCCTACTCGATATCGAGGAATGGTCAGATCCCTTATGTACCTCTGATGAGGTGTCATTTTATATACTTTTTCGGGGTCATTTAACCTCGTAAATCGTGTGTTTGTTCCCAAAATAGGTACTTAATCATTCCTTTTCAGGTATTTTGCATTTGGTTGGCATTTGAGGAAATTAAATACTCGTGACTTGGGCTCCTCATTATTAAGAGAAGAAGAAACAGACAAGACTATGGACGTACACCAACATGGCTCAAGAATTTCTCTACAGTGGCTGGAGACTGCGTCAACGTGACGCCGTCACAACGATGATCAAGACGGTGTCACGAGATTCCAATACGGCGTCAGAGCACATGACCCAGCCCATTATCTAGAATATTCTTTTCATGACGGCGTCACGATTAAAATGCGACGCTTGTCACAGGGCGATTTCCTATATTACAACCAAATTTAGGGTTTTGGGTGTTGTAATCTTTAGAATAAAAAGAGGGTACGAACCCTAGTTCGTTTAGCAGCTGTTAGGGACGAATTTAAGGCCTAAAAACCCTATTGTACTTTCTCCAACTCATGTTTTAATCAAGTAAGGTTTATTTAATCATTCAATATGTCTATGTGTTGTTTGATTCATCTATGTTCTTGCTTTATTAACATGCTAGGCTAAGCCTCCTATTGTGTTTATTTATGATTGTATGAAACCTGGAATGTAGATCTTAGTGGTGTTGCTTCTTGTAATGGATGTGCATGTTAGGCATTAGAAAACCAACTTTTGTCTGCATCGCTATTTATATGTCTATGGAAACATGACTGTGTAGAAAGGATACCATCGGGTAATAGTCTTCATACTACCTTGCCCCTTAATATGGTTGATCCACTCTTAATATATTTCACATGAACTTAGTGTACTCTTAGGGGCCTTGTAATAGTCTTCATACTACCTTACATGTGCATTGCTCTAACGGAATGCTAAGTAGACAGCGGGTTCGTGTAATTTGTTCACGACTTAGGAAACTAATTACACAGTCATCACAAGTGTGACAAGGCTCAAAACATCACTAGGAGAAGCTGCGGGGGGGGAATCTAAGAGTAATACATGATTAAATAAAATAGTCTTTTATCATATTGTTATCACCACTTGTTTAGGATTATATTTAGTTTAAACAGCTAAAACCTAACCAAACCTTCTCCAATATATGATTTCTACTTGTTTTCATAAATACAAAAATATATAAAAGAATCGTCCCTAAACCTTTAGATTACTGTTTGGACTGTGATCAAGCCTTCCTCCACACCTTTTCCTCGAGCTTGTGTTCGATAACAACCCCCCAGTGGATTGCCCTATACTAACTTCTTAACGATTAGGTTGCTCTGCCTAAGGGTGTTGTAAATCTTCTTGTTGTGTGGTGTTGTATTACGACGGTCCGATAATGTTTTTGGCCGCCATTGCTAAGGGGGGATAAGTTTGGTTTTGTTGGATCATAGTTTTACTTGCTTGAAACCTTTCAAGTAAGAATCAATTTTTCCGCACAGTAGCTTTCTGTAGTCTATCTTTTCTTCGTGGTTATTTGTTTCGTAAACCATTTTCGTCAACCACATTGGTGAGTCGAGAATCCTATCCGTATCTATAGGAGACTACTCCCGATCCGAGCCAACAAGGGCTTTTAGGAATACCATCGAGCCTCCCGCAGGGTTCAACGTGGTACCTACTTCGATTCCGACACACATCCCGGTTGGTGCCCAAAACGGGGAATGCTCAGTCTCGGACTCGGTCGAGGGATCCATAAAACTTAAGGAATTTCCTTAAATTTGTGGGACTCAATCGACCTTGTACGGTGAAAATAGGGAAAGAATAGCAATTGGCTTGAACGTCTTCCAGCAAGATCCATCACCACATGGGAGGATCTTACTACCCGATTCCTTGCTCAATTCTTTCCCTCGGGAAGGACCGCAAAAATCCGCAATGATATCCTAATGTTCCAACAACATCATAGAGAATCTATATCCGAAGCATGGAGTCGTTTCAAGGACTTACTCCAAAAAGTCCCTCATCATGGCATCGACCTTTGGCTCCAAGTAGAATTTTTTTATGACCATGTCAATCCCGTCGCAAGATAAAAACCATTGACCACTCGGCCGGTGGTAAGCTTCGTGACCTCAACGCCGAAGAATCCTGGGCATTATTAGAGGACCTCGCCCTCTATGACAACAAAAGTTGGAACGACCCAAGGGATTTCGCTAAGCCGGTCAAGGCAATCGCATTGCCTCAAATGTCCGAGTATTTCCGTACAAGTTGCTAATCGAGCTCGAAAATCAAGTTCAACGCTTGATGGAAGCTTATCTTGCTCCGACACAACCCACCCAAGTAAACAGAATCACTACCTTATGTGAAATCTGCAGTGGTCCCCATGACACTCAGTATTACATGGAAAACTCCAAACAAGCCTTTGTCGACTATGCATCCTCGCGTGCAAACAAAATAGGAGGTAAGAGAGTTAACTCTAATATGGATCTAGAAATTTCAATGATGCGCTAACACCGTAGAATGAGAAACCAAACTTCAAACTGGCACATAGCAAACCTTCATAACTCGCAAGGCGAATCAGTTCCATCCCTCCTTCATAGTTATCATTAAAAGCTTGAAATGCATTGCTTGTTCTCAACTCTTCACCAAGAAAATGATTATCTCAACTAAAAATCCAACTCAGAAAACAGCAGGACGGACCTCGTTTTAAAAAAGTTAATCTTCTTTGGGAAAATTGTTACCGAAAAGCTTCAATGGACTATATTCTTCCCCCAAAAATGCAGGAAATTCCATGGCCCCCAAAAGCAATGGTCAGGTCACTTCTTTAAGCGGAATGCTTACATAGATCTTGAATCACCAATAACATTCATGTTAGGCGTCAATTATATAAGATCATGACTTTGAGCTTATATCACGGCAGGAAACTGTCAATCCCTAATAAAATTAGCAACTTTGTAGGAAGATAAGAGGCATAAAGATTTTCATAGGAAGCTTCGCCTACGAATGTGACTTTATGATATTAGAAGATACCACTAGCATTATCGATCACCACCTTGGAGAAATGGTTTTTGGAAGGCCCTTCATAGATGAAACCGGCCTTGTCTACAAATTAATGAGAGGGGAGCGTTAATGTTTGTGCAAAATGAATGAAAAATCACATTTAAATGCCTCACAACATGGAGATATTTAGTGTAAACAAAAACTTATGTGACTTGTAGCACCAATTTCCATACCCCCATTTTCCCTTGAAAGAAAACTTGGCCAGGAAGGACGCACTATCTACCAAAACTTACTTTATCGAGCAAGATGTGTTTAAGCAGACGGAGAGGTTGATAGGAGTTGGGAAATTATGATTTTAATGGAGGTTGGAGAAAAAGAACGAATGTAACATAGGAGAAGTAATGTTAAGGACGTGTGACTTCGAGTCTAGCTACAAGACTCGTTAATAAAGAAAATCACTTCTTAGGAGGCAAGCTAATTTACTTTTCCCGCAAATTAGGAGTGTCATGTGTGTTTTAATTCTTCATAGTTTGTTTTATTATGTTTGAACTATCTTGTAATCATGCTTTGTTTGTCTTTAACCTCGTCTTAATTTCAATCAAAGGTATTTTACAACAATAATTGTAGGGGAATTTATTCGGCTTTTGAGCCAAATTCAAACATGTTAAATAAATTGTTAGATTAATTCGTGTCAGTTTCGAGTCATATGATTGAATTGTTAAATCTCAAGTGTATGAGCCACATTTATCAGAATTAACTTATGGAATCAAGTGTAGGAAATTTTTCATCAAAAACCAAAATTTCGTTTTCACTTACTATGGAGACGGCGTCACGATTTACACGCGATGCCGTTACCACGACACCTGTGACGGGGTCACATAAACCCTGACGGTGTCAAACGCCCAGGTTCAAAAAAAAGTGTTTAATTATTTTTGATAATAAAACTTGCATAACATTTAATATATGTATTATTCTGTTATAAACCTGCAGAACCTAACGAGTTTAACAATTCTCTCATCCTATCCTTACTGCTTTATCGAGTCGAACCATAAATTCATATTGTATATTTGTCTATCGCACATTTTATGCTTGATATAGTTGTCTTTGTCTTTGATTTCAGGTCATATTTGATGAGAAGAAGCTTGGAAGTTCTTAGGAAGTTTCAATTGACGATTCTTGGGGGACTATTTAAGCAGTTATCGCATGTTTCTTCTCCATTATTGAGCAAACCAGGGGAGTACTAGTTTCTTTTCCTTGTTTTCTTTTCCCTTTATTCGTTTTTACGGGTACTTTTATAGAACATTGGGGACAATGTTCAACTTAAGTGTAGGGGGAAAATAAGCCTTAGAAACTATTCTTTCATTTGCCATTTGCTTTGTCCTTAAAATGATGGGTAATATATCGAAACATAGCATAAGAGGTGATTTTGACCCAAATTTAAATTTTTTTATGACACATACCGACGAAAACCGAGTATTAATAGCGTCTCATGGATAGGAATTTATATTACTAGCACAAAAACCCTCAAATTCCACCCCCAAAATGTGAGGTTCGCCCTTAGATATTATACCTTTAGCTTGTTCGAGTTAAGGAGTGAGCAATCATGTGTGTCTATTCCGTCGTTACGGATGTGTATGCGTGGTTTTGTCGCCTTTTCTGGAACATTGGTATTGGTTACTTTAGGATTATGAGAGTGTACCGGTAGTATATTAAATTCTAGAACTTGTTTTTGTGATGCATCCCGAGACCGCATAGTAAGTATTAGGATTTGCTTGATAAGAGGCATTAGGATTAACCCATGTTTTAAACCTGTAATTGTTATGATGGTCACACCGATCATATAACTATCCCACACCCTTGCCATGCACTCATTTTTAGTGCAGGATACCCCTAGTACAACCCTTCGAGCCTATCCTTTTTCACGGTTCTCATAATTTTCTGGTGGATTCCAGATTATTAATGAAGAGCATTGTCACCCTTAAACCAATCGTTACACCCAAATCGCCTTAGCCTACCTTGTATGTACTCGCTTTTAGTACATTATTGTTTTAACCCAAGTTAATTATTTGAGTACACGGTTGCTAAGTCCTTATCCTTGTAAATACTGTTTTGGGACGATTAGGATTCATGGTAGTATTTATTTTGCGGAAGAATAGGGAAGAAAAGTTAAGTCAATACCCCCATACATTTGTTAGATGATCTCCATGTTATTTTGATCCACCTCAAATCGGGTCTTTAGTTAGATTGTAAACATCGAGCGTGTAAAAAGCTTAGTGTAGGGGTACGTGTGGTAAACCCCAAGTTATGATGTATTATGTTATTAAAAAAATATAGAAAAGAAAAAGAAAGAGATTGATGTAGAGTTGTATAGAGTTTGTATATCTTCGTTCGAGTCTTGGCTTAGCAACCAAACCAACGTGTATTCGTGTAAATAATTAGCTAACCCTTCCACTCCAAATTCACCCAAAGCCACCCAAATGTATCCCATCCGTTTCCGTTTCCATTATATGTTATCTTACACCTATACCCCACAGCCCTTTGAAAAGACCTCTTAGATAGTAATGAATAATGCTTGCGCCTAGTGGTGAAAGTTTGATCATTTACCAAGCCTATGGTAATTTATATGCTATGACAGGTAATGAGTGTTGACTTTCCATTCCCCCCTTATGTTATAATTTATTATACACCCGAGTGAAAGAGAGAATCCTAAACACTTCTGTGAGGTGCTAGTATATACTTTTCGTGCTTTTAATTACGAGGTCTAGAAGGTTGTGTTGTAAAATACTTTTAAAGAGTAGCTAAAATGACCCACATATTGCTATTGTCTAGGTAGAAAAACCTATTTTCTTGAGGACAAGCAAATCCCAAGTGTAAGGGTATTTGATGAGGTGTTATTTTATACACTTTTTTGGGGTTGTTTAACCCCATAAATCGTGCATTGATGCCCAAAGTACTTAATCGTTCCTTTTTAGGTATTTAGCATTTGGAGGAAATACACGTGACTTGGGCTCATTTGGAGAAGAAACGGACAAGACTACGGACCTACACCAACATCTCTCAAGATAATGTTCTCAGCAGCTTGAGACGGCGTCACAAATTACACGTGACGCCGTCACAACTCACACCAAGACGGCGTCACAAGATCTCAAGATGGCGTCAGAATGCACGACCAAACCCATTATCTAGAATATTCTCTTTCACGACGGCGTCACGATTAAAACGCGCGATTTTCCTATATATACAAACCCAAAATTAGGGTTTTAAGTGTGTAACTTTAGAGTAAAAGAAGGGGGCGAACCCTAGTTCGTTTAGCAACTGTTAGGGATGATTTTAGGGCCTCAAAACCCTATTGTACTTCCTTTAATTCATGTTTTAATCAAGTAAGACTATCTTAATCATTCAATATGTCTTGTTGTGTGATTCTTATTTGTTCTTGCTTTATCTTTAACATGTTTGGCTAAACCTTCTATTGTGTTTATTTATGATTGTATGAAACCTATGATGTAGATCTTAGTGATGTTGCTTCTTGTGATGAATATGCATGTTAGGTCTTAGAAAACCAGCTTTTGTCTATATCGCCGTTGATATGTTTAGGAAAACATGATTGT
>BQNB010213290.1:0-10071 GCA_026074375.1 Tanacetum coccineum
AATATGACCTGCTAATTTTCCAAGTAAATAAATAATTATTTTTTAATTTCCACCTGGACTTTTATTTTCTTAAAATATTTCCACCTATACACGGTCATATTACATATATTGTCACAAATTTGAAAGATTTAATGACTATAATGGTAATATATTTAAAGTTGGTTACCCAAATGTGTAAAGTCAACATGTGAGGTGGCATATCCAACTAAGTTAAAAAAAGAAAAAAAATGACGTGTCGGTCATTTTTTAGTTCAATCGGAACCTAAACGGTCATATTACTTATATCGTTATAAATTTGAAAGATTCAATGACTATATTGGTAATATCCAAAGTTGGTTACCTATATGTGTAAAATTTAGAAAGTACGTTGGTAATATATAGACTTAACCTAAGAAATATATATACATGGTAAAAGTATGTTACAAATGTAGTAGATGATGAGAAAATACTTATTTTGGTATATTACAAGTATTGGATAAATTATAAAACTAGTTGTAGCCTTATTGTGGTTTTAATTGTTTTACATAAAGTTATGGTTTAGTTATTTTGTTTTCTTGATAATTAACCATGAGATGGAAGTTAATTAGAGGACTATATATTTAGTGGACTTAAATTTTTATATATGTTGTTGTATTGGACAAATTAAAAGGACTCGTAGTAATTAGAACATGTTAGAAATTTATAAATCAAATATATATGTATATATTAAATTCGGACTGTTCGTATAAACTGTTTGAGCATGAATTCTTAGGAAAAATATAAACTTCATGTTATGATAGTACATTTCAAGACAATTCCGAATATATAAGAAACTTTAAAAACGGAGTTAAAACGAAAGAGATATGAATTTTACGAGATTTTGATAATTAAATATATAAAAAGTATTTATATATATAACAGTTTATATAAACTGCTACTGTACAGATTTTTATATAATTTGTAGACATAATATTATGATAGATCATCTCGATACGAAACCGTTGATATATAAAACGCGCAAAACGGAGTTAAAACGAGAAAGTTATAAATTTTTAAAGATTTCGAGAAATATATTAATTCTCACAGCTTTTATAAAGCAGTGAAAAACTGTGAAAAACTACAGATTTCAAAATCGGTATTTTTGAGGGCTTTCGGGTCCGATTCCGCCAAAGTATAAAACTACAAACTTGTTGGAATGATGTTTTACTATAAATAATAAAAAAATTCATTTTTAAAACTTGTACATTAAGGTTTTTGTATTTGAACTTAACATAAATGTATTAATGTTTTTTAAAATTTTACTATTTAAAAATATACTTTGGCCATTTGATCATGTTAGGAAAACAAACATGCGAGGGTCGAATTTGCCACCTGCCCAAGCTTCATGACCCGCCCGATGGGCACACGAACTTCATGAATCTTGATTGCCGCTCATGTAAACAATTATAAAGCATACCAACATATGATAACTGAATTAATTTAAGTCAAATGTGAATTGATATATGAAATTTGTAGAATATACAAAAGAAAATAATCCTTGTACATTTAAAGATTATATACAACTTCTTTGTAAACCATCATTTCTTGATATTCACTTTTGATTTAATCGACATATACTTGATTATTGCACACAATTTCATAAAGAACCGACGTTTTGTGCATATCTTTGAATTTTGATACAAATTTCTTTTTATTTGCTGGTTCTTGAATACCCAATATGATAGATTATCCGGATAGTAATCTCGTTCAATACGATGTATCCACGTAGAGGGAAAAAGTCGCTAACCATGCCCCGGCAACGAAGACCAAACAACTCAGTAACCATGACATACGAGGAGTCACGAGCAAAACTCAAGCAACAAATCATAGACACAGAAACATCATCGTTAAGCAACGAATCGTAGACACGGAAACAACCTCTTCCGTAATGTTATCCTTGATGGTCTTCGTAACCTAAATTGGTAAAGCATGAAGATTTGATCAATGGTCAACACAAAATATCCAAAATTATATGTATGCTATTTTTATAGCATCCATAAGAATATTTAATACTTCGTTTATTTGATATTTTAACATCGATAAGGTTTCTCAACCACAAATGGCAGGAACGACTACATGAAAAGTAGTATTTTGCAAGTTCAAGTTGAAATGTAAATAAATCAAATAAATTCATCGTGAAATACCAAATTCAAATGCCCTTTTTTATTATATGCGTCTCAAATGCCCCATGGGTGGGCTAGCTTAAAAAATTCTTAAAAATAAAAGTGGTATAATAGCTAATTATATTAATATCTCCTTATTGAATCTGATGACGGCTAAAATAAAAAATTGTTAAACACCATATCTCCTTATTGAATCTGATGACGGCTAAAATAAAAAAGCGAAAATTACCACAGAGGACACATTTTGTAACTCTTTTCACGCAGAGGACACTTTTTTGGGAATTACCAAATCGGACAAAGATGTCGCTCAACAATTCGAGGGAGATTTATAAAGTTGAGCGACATTACACGTGTTGGCTGGGTAGCAATTTAAAAAAAAAAAAGAATGCCGCTCAAAAGTTCGGGCGAGATGTGTTAGTTTTAGGCGACATTCACTATTCGCCGGGCCCCATTTCTCATATATCGCTAAAAAAATTTGAGAGAGCCGAGTTAATTGTTTTTAGGTTGTTTTTTAAGTTGAATGACGTTAGATTAACTGTCCTCATGAAACTACAAGAAACAATTGATGAAGAAGCAATTTTGGAGGAACAAATTTTAGCCTTGATGCATCGCTTTGCTGATAGGTTTTCGGATCGTAGGGTTGAAATTAACAATCTGATGGTTTTGCACGATCACCCACTTGTCGACTATGGCAAGTACGCCCTAGGATGCATGACTGGGGCGGACATGAAAAAATGTGTATACTTGAAAAGCGTCAGGGATGAGTTGCTAAGGAGCATGGAAGAAAAACGTCAATTGATGGCAAACTACAGAGACATGTAAAAGCATTATTGCTTAACACCAGTTTGCTAACCATGTATGTCGTTGTTTGTTGTTGTTTTTATGTTTCCAAATCGTCTAAATAAGGTTGGCCATGTACTTTTGTACATGTGGTGTTTCTTATGTTGTAATGATTCTAATTGATAATGTTACTTTTATGTTTTTAATTAGAAATTTTCAAAGTATACAAACTTTAATTCCCTGCTTAAATTTAGCAAACAAAAAAACAATACTAATCACACAGACAAAAAAAAAAACACACGAGTGCCACACTTTGAAACATCATATCGTATTCATAATAACTTTATTTTCAACAATTTTTTGTTCATTACGTAGCGGCCATCAAAGACAACACAATTCACGAAAAAAAACAATTATATAAAACATATACAGTTAATAAAACGTTCACGAACATTACACATATTCACTTTCAAAACCTTAACCCTAACCAACCAAAACCTTAACCCTAAAAAAAACAATTATACACAAAACACCTAATCCAACCAAAACTTAACCCTAAAAATAAAAATTTGACTTAAAAAACAAACCCCTAAAAACACAATTAAACTCGCTCCTCTCAAATTTTTTGAGCGATATATGAGAAATGGGGCCCGACGAATAGTGAATGTCGCTCAAAACTAACACATCTCGCCCGAACTTTTGAGCGATAATTTTTTTTTAAATCGTTAACACATGTAATGTCGCTCAACTTTATAAATCTCCCTCGAATTGTTGAGCGACATCTTTGTCCGATTTAGTAATTCCCAAAAAAATGTCCTCTGCGTGAAAAAAGTTACAAAATGTGTATTTTCGCATACCAATAATAGCACCCTTGTAAAATAATTACCGTACAACATGTGACAAAAAGAGCTAGTAAAACGTACAGATTTCGCGTCACGAGTGTAACCACTTGCCTACAAATCTACTAGTAGAATCGTTAAAGTGCCGGTAACACGATCCAACTCGTCACTTTCGTTCACGCGCCACCCACAATTTAAAGTAACCAGGAGCTGAAAATTGTATTTGAAAATGTGTCACGCTATGTAAATGCGCGTGGGATTGACAAATGGATTCCAGGAGGGTATAGCTATCATATGCACTTGACAAAACCGTTGTAAGACAGTCATACATGTGTGGATTGCAGGCTCCACTTCTTAATTTCATTTGAATATGAATTTATATTTGCATTTGAATTTTATTTCGATGAGTGTCTTTATAATATTTGGCTTTTTTATAGCTATATACAATTTCTGACCCGACACGAAATCCGATTTAAAACCGACACGAAAATTAACAGGTTCGGGTTGAGCCTAATAGATTTCGGGTCGGGTTTGGGTCGACTCATCTGACCCTTTTATTAAACAGGTTAGGTTCGGGTTGAGAATAAATTAAACGGGTCGACCTGCCAACTCGTTTAAATTTTTTTTCTAAAATTAAAAAATATTTATATTTTATTATATGTGTTAAATGGGTTAAACGGGTCGACCCGCAAACCTGTTTAACCTATTTAACCCGTGTAATGTGTCAACTTTTATATATAAAATGGGACAAACGAGTCTACCCGAAACATGTTTAACCTATTCAACCCGTTTAGCATATTTGACCCGCCAACCCAAGTATATATACGGGTTAAATGGGTCAGGTTCAGGTTATGTGTAAACAGGTTAGAGTTGACATAGCTGACCCAATTATTTAAATGAGTCAGGTTCGGGTTGAGGTTTTCTGACCCGTCAACCTGCAAACAGAAATTCAAACTTTATTCAAATAAAAATCACATTTATTTAAGGTAATTTGTATGTGAATTTATTATGCATTAATTACATAACTACTTTAAATATGTAAAGAATATGTTATTTAAGGTAATTTTGTTGTTTATTTATAGTGCATTAATTACGTAGGCAAAACATTCATAGGTTATGAATAACTAATTCTTTTTTCATTTTTATTGATTGAGTTTTGTAACCATTTTAGTAGTGATTTAAAACTAAGCTTTTCTGTTGGATGACATAAATTGTTTAGAATCGAAAATAGTATATATATTATAATCGTTACGAGAAGAAAAAGATTAAAGGTTAAAGTTGCATAATTGAAAAAAAAATGTGTTACTATAATTAATTATTGTTATTGTTATCATTGTTATTTTCAATTGTTTGTTAAATAGTTTTATGTATATATATATTTTTATGATTTTGGCGTAAACAACTAAATTATTTATTTAAAATAGTTTTTTTAGTAGCAAAATAATTACCTTGCAGTATTTACATCATAAATAATCTCACATGTGTTAAGCATGTTTTAAACCTATTTATAAACTATATAAAAACTCTTTCTTCATTTTTCTACTTTTTCTCTTATTTTCACTACCAATTAACATATGGGTTTTTTTAACATGTGTCTCAAGGGCACATGATAAGGTGAGAATACAGGCTTATGTGTCATAGCCTGATTGGTCAGCAGTTATTATTATTAATCATTATCAGGCCCCACAATCATCTGCTGACCAATCAGGCTATGACACATAAGCCTGAGTTTCCACCTTATCATGTGCCTCTGAGGCACATGTTAGAAAAACCCTTAACATATATGTCATTGCAAAACTTTTGTGTGCATACCATTGCTCAAAACAAGAAATATATTTGATCTCAGCAGGACATGAGCTGATAATGGCCCAAATAACAATGTATGGTTGATATTTGATCATCATTATTCGCGTGTACGCGGATCTTGCCTTTATCTGCTTTTTCGGCTTTTGTTTATTTGCTTAACTTTTCTTTTTGTATGCGTCTTCGTTGGCTTGATGGCGTTTAGGCCATCCTTAATGCATTGAATGATTTTTACCCTTCTATGCGTTGTTTGTGCTTGTATTATTTTTACTCTTGTATGCGTTTTTGTTTGTATGCTTTTATTTCTTTGTTTTGCTCTGTCTTTTTATATGTGCCATTTTTGTTTGTATTCTTTAAACTAAATTACCAAAATGAACTAGAAACCAAGTGTAAGTGTATTTATCAAAACGAACCAAATTTTTCTTGTTTACGAAACAAGACTAAGGAGCACTTTTCCAACACACTCTCGCCTTGCTATCCCTCACCTTGCCTCTCCCCTTGCTATCCATCTCGCCAGGCACACTTAGATTTCAGGAGCACTTGGTTTAAGAGTGCGCTTGGGTAGATTTGAGGAACACTTTTGGTTTAAGAGTGCGCTTAGGGTTTGAGTGCTCATGGATTTTACGTTTGGGGTTTGAGCTGTATAGGCGATTTAGGGTTACATTGGTTATTGTACTTCAAAAAAGGTTTAAGTGAAACTCTGTGGCACACACTTTGTTTAAAGACCACCATCTCTCATGGTATGTGCTATTAAAAATTATTGAAAGGTTACAGTTTAAAGCTTTTAGAAGCTTTGTAAGTTACAAAAATGATGTCTTTTTTTCTCCAAATGTATTGAACAAGCTGAATGGTATAGTTCGCACAAAGTTAACCGTAATTGTTGGCATGCAAATTAAATGCGGAAGCTTTTTCTGTATTTATCAATAAATAATGTATGCTTGACTATCAAAATAACTCCCATGTATGGTTAATTGGTATCTTGAATGATGTAACTTTCTAAAGAGAAATCGACATGTCTTAGGGTCTGTTTGTTTAACTTTTTTATTAAGTTATGTAAAATTAAAGTGTCTGTCTAGATATATGATGTCTGTTTGTATATGGATATATGATTGTTTGTTTTATGTGATGAATAGAATGTCTTAATTAAAGAAAATTACTTTTATACCCTAAAAAGAAGTTATGTGAGATTATAAGTGAAAAAGTAGAAGGGTAAATATGTAAAATTATGATTTAAGTCATAGACTTAATATGGAGACCCTCCCTCTCATGGCTTTTCTTAGAAAGTTATTTGTTAATTTTAAGCATAGAACAAACAAGTTTTTAATGACTTAATTAATTTACCAAATTTTCAATTAAGACTCATTAAGTCTTTATCAAACACTACCTTAGTGTCTTAACTTTGCCAACTACCGGAGTCCAGAATGATGTAACTTTCGGAATAGAAGTCGACATTTATTATGTCTTAAATTAGCCAAAGCAATCAATAAATCACAAATGAAGGGATAACTTGATAATTTTAGGTTCTCCTCAACATTTTGTTTGTCTTTATATGAGGCGCACACAAAAGAAGGGAGCACTTGGTGATTTAAAGTGCTCATCAACTTGTCTTTATATGAGGCGCACAAAAAAGAGAGGAGCACTTAGTGTTTTGGAGTGCTCTTTAACATTTTATCTGAAAATTATTGTTGAATTCTTTGGCTTTATGTGAGGCGCACAAGAGAATTCGGGAGCACTTGTTAGTTTTGAGTGCTCTCGTTTGTCTTAATCTAAGGGGCAACAAGAGAATAGGGATGATTGAATTTTTTTTGTTTTGTCTTATTTGAGGCGCACAAGAGAAATCAAGAGCACTAGAGTGCTCCTCAACATTTAGCTTTGTCGTATTTGAGGTGCACAAGAGATTTCGGGAGCACTTGATCATTTAAAGTGCTCCTCAACATTTTATATTAAACTCAGGTGCACTTTTAACAAAAAAAAACTATAAACTCGCCTGCAAAAATCACCATAGATCTTGCCACATGTCACATATCTAACGGTTAGTTAACCAAAGTCCATTTTTGAAACATTTTTGTGCTCCGAATCTTTTCGTAAGATTGTACTCTAAAGGGTCCATTTAAGAAATTTCCTCTATTCTTTATGTGTCTGTACTGATTTATTTTCCTTATTTATGTTTGCATGCTTCATATAAAAATCAAAAGTAATACTAAAAATATATTAATTAGATTTATTTAATTACATAGACTAAAATACATTAAATAAGAAATGAACAAAACTAACCCTAGGTGCATGATTGTTAGTTGGGCCTAAACCAGCGGGTTGAGCCTATAGATTTTATTAGCTTACATTCCTTCTCAAACTCACAACGCCGGTGAATATTGAGAGTTTGTCAAACAAAAGAAACTAAATTGAAATCAAATGCAAAGCGGAATGTCCAAAAGTGTAGATTGATTCAATTGTGTTTAAATATTACACCAGACATAATATTTAGTATATTTGATATGCTGATTGGCTTAATTGATTCAATTCTATCAGATTAAGCTCTAAAGTTAAAGATTTGCTGGAAGGAGTTCTTTATATAACTTGGTGGAGCGTATGGATGTTTCGTAATCAGTTGCTCTTCTCGTCGAAAGCCCCTCGTAAAGATGTTATTTTTGACGATATTGTTTCGCGCTCTTTCACTTGGTGCCTTTCTAGATGTAATTGTACTTTTAGTTGGGATAGTTGGTTGCAACACCCCTATTTGATCTCTTTGTAATTCTTTTTCTAGCTTTTTGCTAGTTGGTTTTATAATAGTTGTCGTTCTAAAAAAAATATTTGATAAAATTATATTTCATTATTAGAAAGAGACACAATAGTATAATCATACTTTAATTTGAGTATTATACTACTCGTATTATATAAGTGGTCATGTAAGTGCATATTCATATGCATCGTCATAGTCCTCTATACCCTTTTGCTTTTCGGGTTGAAGCTGTCTTCCTACTCTCTCGCACACTCCGCCCCATCCTCTTTTGTTTCATTCATTGTGTCATTCTCTCTCTCTCTCTCTCTCTCTCTCTCTACAAACAGTCAGATTTCACGTTACTAAGATCAATACATTTGATCGCCGCTACCATATCCGGCTTCATAGCAGACTCATTACCACTGTCTTCCAGTTATCCAAGCCACGCGAATCATCAGGTATTTCAAGAAGCTTGCTGAACCAAGGTAATGGTGGATTTTAGGGTTTTATTTCAATGATTTTTAAAAAATAAATTACACTATAATTATTGGATACAAATTTGGGTAAAACTAAATATTTAAAAAAACACCCAAACCATGATGTTTTCATACGTGGGTATCACGATACATGCACTTGAAGATCTTTCTATTCTTCTAATCTTGAATCGATATGGTTGTAAATAAATTCTAGGCCAAGAGGGTGTTTGGGATTGCTTTTAGTTTTTGTTTATCTTTTAAATTGCTTATTTTTAGGCAGATAATCAGCTTAGAAAGTATGTGATGGAACGACATTTCCAATTGAATAGAATGATGATTATATTGGTGCATCGCAAGTCGAGATAGTTGAATCGGGAGGTGGGTTTCCAAGTGTTTGATGAAAGTCTTGACATGAGTTTGTGGTAAGTTTTTTATACAAATTCGTAAGCTTTGTGTATTTGTATATTTAGAAGACTTAATTCTCAGTTTTTAGGGTAAATTGTTGATGGTGCATTGTTTGAGGATTTAATTTTGTGAGTTTGAACATTGCTGGAATTTGGCGTTTGCAACCATGGGTTGGTTATAATTTGTGGAAATTAGTTATCTGTAGGTCAAAATCTTGGACCCGATTTGGCGTTTGCAACCATGCCTCAACAACCTCCACAACCGCAAACATTATAGAAGCCCGCCTGTAAGCGTGATGAATCGAGCTTCGTTCCACCAATCTCTTCATTGCCGCCGTTTATGGTGAGTGGCATTGTTGATTGGTGGCTGACGATGACCATTTTAACTTTGGAAATATTCCTATCGCATATACAACTGATACTAGGTCGGTCTTTGTTCTCTGTGAAAATTGAAAGGATGGCAGAGATTGCCACCAGCTGATGTCGGTGATATTGCCTATGTGTTTGATATGCTTTACACATGTACCAAGCACGTGTGTGATAGTATGGGTTGTAACAACCTGTGAGGAAATATATATTCTTTTTTTTCCTGTTGTTTGCCTATTTGATAATACCTATTTATGAAATTACTTGGTGTTTATTATAGGCGATGAAGATACTTACGATGTTGTGCGTTCGTGTCAGGTGAAACCGGCCCGTATATTGGCAGGGCATCGCCATTAAAACGGTGTTTGCAGCCATGCCGAGTCGAATGACCTTTTACCTAGTCTGCACTTGAAAATCTGAGCCTAATAAGTAACTAACATATCATATAAAGCCATTGTTTGATTAAATAACAAAACTGGAAGAAGCTCTTTACAACAATCAGTTTGAACAACATTGGTTACAAGCTGAGAATGATCGCCAGGT
>BQNB010213291.1:0-10071 GCA_026074375.1 Tanacetum coccineum
AATGTTACCGCGGGTATTTTTTTATCTGAATGCGTCGGTACTTTTGTAACATTTTTTTCTTCCCTATTTTGTGCCAACAAAAATTAAAAAAAAAAAAAAAACTAATTGGGCCGGCCCAATTTTTTTGGCTTTTTTTGACCTTCATATTTAATAGTGCGGGTTTATATTTTCAGTATAGTCAATTCGGAAATGTTAACGCGGATATTTTTTTATCTGAATGCGTCGATACTTTTGTAGCATTTTTTTCCTCCATATTTTGTGCCGTCAAATAAAAAAAAAAAAAACTGATTGGGCCGGCCCAAATTTTTGGGCCTGTTTAAGTAAATTCGGAAATGTTACAGCGAGTATTTTTTTTATCTGAATGCGTCGGTACTTTTGTAACATTTTTTTCCTCCTTATTTTGTGCCGACAATTTTTTTTTTAAAAAAAAAAAAAAAACTAATTGGGCCGGCCCAAATTTTTGGGCTAAATTTTTTGGGCTTCTTTTTTGCCCAGCACTGTAGCTACTGTAGCACTGTGGCTACAGTGCTTAAGATGAATAGTGGACATGGTCAAAAAACGCCGTCGTTTAGATTCTAAAATGTGTAGTATAGTAATTGTTCACTTTTGACTTCACAATTCACATTTATAACTTATAAAAGTTAGAAAATTTCGCTTTTATATACCGAAAATAACAAAAAAAATTACCCAACTTACTCATTTTTTGTTGTTTTTTATAGTTTTTTTTAAACTACATAACTTTCTAATTTCGACATGTGTATATTGTGTTCATATGCAATGACTATTTTACCATTCAATGCTAACAAGGTGGTTAAAAATCGTAGTGGTAAAAAAGTCATAAAATATTAGGGTGTCGTCTTATATTTAAGGTGGACGTCCCGACAGACGCTTTTGTTTTTTGTCTTTTTGTGGTGAATTTTTTTTTGGTGAAGTTAGGACATGTTTTAGGGAGGAAAATGGCAATATTTGAATTTTAAAATAATTTTTAAATAAAACATTTCTTTATAATTTGAAAATAATTTGTCTTATTAATTTTTGAAAATTTGTTTTGTTACATTTATAAGAACATAAAGTTTAAGACAAAAATTGTTTCTTTGATCATCCTACAAGTTTAATGTTTGTACATACCTTACGTGATTTACGTCAGGTGTAAACAAATGTCTGTGTTGATACAGACTTGAGAAGTCGAGAGATGTTGATGCATATATACATTGATGATTTATGATTACGAGTAACTTGCGCACTTTAAGACTTAGGGGTGAGCAGAAACCGCACCGCAAATCACAACAAAACCGCAAAAACCGCACCACGACAAAACCGGTGGATCGGTTTCTAAAAATAAGAAAAACTGAATTTACGATGCGGTTTCGGTTTTACTCGTAAATCCGCACCGCTATACCCGAACCGCACCGCAATCGCTATAAATAATAATTTTAATAAAAATATTTCAAATTTTTACTAATTATCTCTCAAAAATTGAAACACATGGCCTTTTAAAAAGGCGGGCTTTCTTTGGGCTAGAAAGTATAAATTAGATTTAGGGGTGTGGTGCGGATGCGGTGTATTTACAGTTTTATCAGTTTTATATTTTTCGTTTTACTAATTAAGTGTTTATATATTCAGTTTTATCTCACATGAATATAATTATAATAGTGTATTTATATTAAGCCCAAATATTACTATTTGGTTCAAGCCCAAAATTTTTAATGGGTTCAAGCCCAAAATTAAAAAATGGTCGTATGTGGTGTGGTGCGGTTAAAACCCGAAAATCCGCATTTGAAAATCGCAAAACCAAAACCGCAGGATCCGCATGGTGCTGTTTATACTTTTATAGAATCCGCAAATGCGGATGCGGTGTGGTTTTTGCCAGAATCCGCATCGATCCGCACCATGCTCACCCCTACTCTTAACGATGAAACTGACTTTAGAGTTTCGTTTGACGATTTCGACGACGAAGATTACACGGTAATTTTTGAGAAAAACTCATTTTCTTATAAAATAATTTCTACCAATGATTTAAAAACGGATTCGAAAAACAATAATGAAAAAGTCAATTTGCCTTCACTTCCATCACATGAGCCTGCTATCAGTTGTTTTGAAGATTTAGACTTCTTTAAAGATTTTGAGAATGAATTTCCAACCATTGTTTACAATGACGCTCTAACATATAAATCAGATTTATTAACTGAACCAAATTTAAACCCTCAACATGTCGATGAATTTGATTTAAATGATGAAACATCATTGTCTGAATATGATGAAGAGGAACAAAATGTTTTGTACTTTAATGATCTATTCCTGATGTAGTCTAACAAAACGAGATAACACAAATCGACCCTGTTGATTCACACGAATACCAGGATTGATTTTTCCAACAATCGTTGATTCACACGAATACCGATTATTAGGATAAATTTAGCAAAACGGCCAAAAATGGACTTTTTATATTTCTTGAACTGAATAGCTAGGGTTACAATACAGTTATTAAATAGGAAAGCAAAACTAAAACGGGCCTCAAAAGACAAACGGGCCGAAAGTTATGCTAAAAACAAAAGCCAAAAATTCTCGAAAAAACACGAAAATGTAAATAACTCCTAAAATATAATGATTCAAGGCTCGAAACTCTGGGTTACGGGAGTTTCGAGCCTTGAATCATTATATTTTAGGAGTTATTTACATTTTTGTGTTTTTTTGAGAATTTTGGACTTTTGTTTTTAGCATAACTTTCGGCCCGTTTGTCTTTTGAGGCCCGTTTCAGTTTTGTTTTCTTATTTAATAACTGTATTGTAACCCTAGTTATTCAGTTCAAGAAATATAAAAAGTCCAATTTTGGCCGTTTTGCTAAATTTATCCTAATAATCGGTATTCGTGTGAATCAACGATTGTTGGAAGAATCAATCCTGGTATTCGTGTGAATCAACAGGGTCGATTTGTGTTATCTCGTTTTGTTAGACTACATCAATTCCCCTTCAACATTATTCTTCCTGATGATTTAAAGTCAAAAAACGACAATGATGATAATGATATCGATATAATACAATCTTCAGAGGGTAATGAAATTATACAAGGGTCAAATGTTCTTTCTAAAACTAGTCACGATAAAGTCACTAAAACTTTCAAAATGGGAAGTTTTGTCATAAATTTAAAAGTAAATATCGTGACTTGGACTCATTACGCAAACGGAATGCTATTCTTTCTCATTATGAATTTATATGTGCCGTTTGGCATCCCGTTCGACCCTAAGCGGTATTATAAGGATGGTGATTATGCGATAATGTTGCGGAGGCCAAGGTACATTTTCTTTGCTTCATTTTAGGAAAATTGGTCTCCAAGAATGGATACGGCGTATTAGGATAAAACCTATACGGCGTATCCACTGTTTTTAATAAAGTTAACTAAGTCAACAAAATCCGCCAATACGGCGTATTAACCAAACCACGATACGGCGTATCGAGTTTGGGTATTAAAACCCCTTTGATACGCCCGATTGAGACTTACCACCACTTTTTCACTCACACACTCAAACGATTTTACCAACTAAATTCTTGGAGATCATCTCTTGATTCTTGATTCATAATAGCACTCTCTTTTATCACGATCGAACTGTAATAATCTTTCCCCTTTTCTTTTTGATTTACTATTTCAAATTAAATTTAAGAATTAGGGTTAGGGTTTTGTGGATTAGGAAAGATGCCTTGTGTTTGAATGCCCTTCCCCTCCCCTCTTGAATTAGATGTTGGTAGTTTTAAGAATTATAATTGGGTTAAAATGGGTAAACAGGGGAACCCCTTTTCGTTTTCATATTGCATATCAATACAGCATATCCACTCACATGGATACGGCGTATTGACCAAATTTTACCCAATTTTAAAGCCCCAATACCACGTATTCAGTTAAATGAATACGGCGTATTGACTTAAACATGATCCTAAATTTTAAAACCTATACGCCATATTGAATAAACACCTATACGGCGTATTAAGCATGTTGATCCTTATATGGCGTATCCATTTATAAATACGATGTATCCACTCTCAGGACAGAATATTTAGATTCTGTAACCCTTGAACTTTTCTCGTTAATTTTGCAGATATGGCACCCTTACCACAACGTGAGTAGAGACACCTATTTCTTAGGTACCAGGGTTTAGAGTATACTGATGCGGATATTGCTGACTTTGAGGAGAGGTTAGATAGGATTTACAGTCTAGAGATACACCGGGTTCAAGTTGTGGATTTTTAGGGGATGCTCGAGCTTATGAGGGACGGTTTGTTTGCTAGGATAGTGATGGAGCACCGTGATAATGTCGGTGTAGTAGTATTCACTAGTCAAGCTTGGGGGAGGCTATTTGATACTAGGGGACCACTGGTTTGGGAGATTATTCTGGAGTTCCTTAGCATGCTTAGATTTGGAGAGGTATTGCTTGACTTGGATGCTCCTGATACTATTCAGTTTTAGTTATGTGGAGCCAGGAGACGTTTGAGCTGGAGGCATTTTATTCTAGCCTTGGGATTACATACCAGGGAGGAGATAGAGTCCCCTGGTTTTGCTAGGTACTGGAGTGAGAGTGAGAGGATGATCCCTAGTAAAGGGGGTCTACATGATTATTAAAGGGGTATTTCTACTGATGGAGATTTCTTGGGACCTCCCCCTTCTTACACTTTGATTAAGATCCGATGCTAAGACTTTGCCATAGGATGATGGCACACAATATTGTTGGGAGGAGTCATGCACCTAAAAAGGTGACCGTGACTGATTTGTTTTATTTGGGAGGGCTGGATGTTGGATCAGTCAACATCCCTTACTTATTAGCCTGATATTTAAGGAGGTTTACTGCTGGGAGGAAGAGCGGGGCTCATATCTTTGGTGGACAGTTTGTGGGTCGATTGGCTCAGTATTTTGGACTACTGACTGTGGAGATACTTCAAGGATTGATAGTTATTGCCCCTGAGCTTCCGATTATTGATATGGCTGAGTTGGTTAGACTACAGAGTTGTGAGCAGTTAGATGATACTTAGGCATGGGTGGCCATGGGACCAGAGAGGCAGCCCGATGCTGCGGCTGGTGCCCCTAGGGTGGCTCAGGATACCCCTGTTATTGATGAGGGTGGCCAGGCTGATTTGGCACCCGTACATGCACCACCACCACCACCACCAGCTACTGCCAGGACTATGCCATAAAGGATGGTCAGATTAGATGTGAAGTCCCAAATAAACAGATCTTCTAGTGGGCGTTAGCTGAGTAGCGTGAGGTGATTAGTGCGATGGCTCGCGATTTTTCCAAATTCTATCATGGACTACCACTAGCCTCGCATGGATGATGGACAGGGTAGGTGTGACATACATAAGCTATTCTGAGACATCGAGAAAGTACACGAGGCGTGTGAGACGTAGGACTGATGGTGCCAGCACCTCCACAACTCAGCAGGACCCACATCAGCCAGACCCATGATCCCTCCTATCCTTATCCTTTGTTTATATCTATCTGTACATTTATTATTATTCATATCGTGATGTATCTAACTATTAAACAGGTTCTCATATTTTTTTGCATATATATCATGATGTGACATTTTGATTTGTTTGTGTATGATAGAATCAAGCCTGGCAGTAAGTTCAGCACCATAGTTCATGAATATGTTACGAAACCAAGCAGGATATTCACACCAAAATGCAGAATGGAGAAGGGAAAGATGATTTCAAATGTGGAGAAGCTGAAGAAAAGTTTAACTTAAATACTTCGCTGTAAACAAAAGTGCTTCCTGAGAAACAACCCAGAATGTTATTTAATTTTATCAAGTCTGTCTTCCCAGACATCAATACGGCGTATCCGCTCCATACCATATGGCGTATTGATTGTCTGGACGTTATCAGTCTTTACTTTTTATGCACCTTAAAAACATTATTGTCAGTTCTGGCAATACAGTGTATTCATGTACATGATACGACGTATTCACCAAAACTAACCCGTCAGTTCTGGCAATACGGCGTATTCATGTACATGATAGGAATACACGTTTTTCCTATGTTTTATACCAGACCTTGGAAGCAAAGAATATCGACGAATATTGGTGAAGAATTTACAAATATGGAGATCTTTAAGTGTCAGAGTCTTGGAAACGCAAGGCTGGCGTGTTCAACACGAATTCTTGCTAATAAATCAAACATGGAGAATCTACCGAGCAAATACCAGGGGAGTTTCTCATTCTAATTCTTTTTAATTCCCGTATTTAATGTTTTATCTATACAATGAGGACGTTGTATAATTCAAGTGGGGGATGAAATTAGAATGTTTACTTGTCCTAATTTTCACACTAAAATGCTTAAATTATGCTCAAATTTAAAAAAATTTCAAGCATACTTTTGTGAAATTACTTGATACATAACCCGCACACAATAACCCTTGTTAGATATTGTGAGGATTTAACCTTATTCGTTTCCAAATGTTTACCCAAATTCCACAAAAATATGAGTGTGTCGGTGATGTAGTAGACTTTAGAACTTGGCTTGGTATATCTATTCGAGACCGCAGTAATGAGTACTATGGATTTAGATGGAGTAACTTGTTTAAACTAGTAAATTTTAGGATTACACCAAAATTTCCTTACATGTTGCTTATTAACTAACTATACTGGTTAGTTAACCCCCGTATAAACCCTTTGTTTACTCTCATTTTAAGAGTAAGATACCCCTAGAACAACCCGTAGAGCCAATCCTTTAGGAACTACACCAATTATTTGTTTCGTTACACCTTAGCCTACCCTGTTAGATTAAGTTTATTTTACAGTTGCTAGTTGCTTAAAGTGTAAAGTTTGTATTTCTCAAGTTCTTGTGTCTATTTTTGGTATGTTGGAAGAAATTTGCATTGCAAAGGAAGAAATTTGCACATTGCAAATAGGAATGTATATTATAGTCATGTATTTTTACTACCATCATAATTAATGGTACGTCCAAAGAATGAAGAATTATCCGGAATTATTATGATCATGAAGATGGTGAAACTACACCGAGTTTCGTAGTATAGTGTTAGCCAAAAAACAAAAACAAAATAAAAATCAAAAAAATTAGAGAAATCATAAAAAAAGAGAAGGAAAATTTGAAGATAATCGTTTCGCAAATACCGAAGGAATTACACGAAGGATCGATTATTCGTTGATACAAATCGACGATGTAGAGTATTGTATAAAGTGGAAGATATCGCCACTTACCTTGTAAAGTATGTAAAGTATAGGATGTTTGGGAAGTTAACCGTTACAGGAACGCCAACTTAGGTTGTTGTTTTTGATCGATGATCAAGACGTTGTATATAGTTGTGTCTTTATCATGGTAACGGTCGGGAAAAAGTGTCTAGCAACTTGTATTTTAGGCTTAATCTATTTGTTTCATAACTTTTATTTAACAACAATTTAATTCCCTTTCCTAATCATTAACCATGGGTTTTATGTGAATGAGGATGTGATCGAGCGTGCATGTCTATTCTGTCGTTACGGCCATGTATGCATGTCTCAGCTGCCTTGTTGGTTTATTACTATTGGTGAAAGTTAGAAGATCCCTACCCTATATCATTCTTCATCCTAACCGTTGGTTAAATTCGAATGAGGATGTGATTGAACACACATGTCTATTCCGTCATTACGGCCATGTATGTGTGCTTCAGCTGCCTTGTTGGAGTGGTACTTTTGGTGAAAGATTGTAGAATGATCAACCCTAAGCCTTATCTTAAAAACCCATATTTACCTTTATAAACTTGTTACTCCTTAGCTTTAGCGGTGGAGATGTGTATCCTTGCCAAGCTTATGATAGAATACTCGTCACGACCAAGCAATTGAGTGAATTAGTTACATGTTACCACATAGATTAGTTGAGTGATTTGAGTGTTTTCATCCTCCTATTTCGTGAGGTGTTTGGTTGTGTACTTGTAATAGATCAAATAAATGCTTTAACGGAAAATATCCTTAGGGATACATTTTTATAAACTTCTAAAGGCTACTTGAGGACAAGTATGATTCAAGTGGGGGGATATTTGATGACATCAAATAACGTCAATTTTATAGCCTCATTTATCCCATGTATTTAACCCATTTTGTATAATTATTAAAGAGACTTGTTACTTAATCGTTTATATTTGAGAATTGCAGTAATTATGAAGTACTTGGTGAATATTAGCAAAAGGCACGCATTCTGAAGCTTAAATAAAGATATTTTAAAGATTTACTATTCTGAAGACCAATACGCCGTATCCATCAAGGAAGATACGGCGTATCCGTGCCTGCACTCACCAAAGACCATAAAGGAAAGAAAATCAATACGCCGTATCCAAAAGAAGTCAATACGCCATATTGAAGATATAGTATGTGAATATTCTGGAAGATATCAAACGTGGTCCCTACTCCAAGAAACTCTAATACGCCGTATCTAATCCTTTGGATACGCCGTATCGAACCAACTTCCAGACTCTATAAATATAAAACTCAAAAACGAGTTTTAAGTGTGCTAAATCATAACCACAAAAGTCAATTTTCAGAGGAGAAAAAGAGCAGAAGAGGTCTTGCAACGCATTCCAATCCATAGAAGACAACGTGTAAATTTTTATACATTTGTAATCGTTTAGTTTTTGGTATCATTCGTTAACTCGGTTAGCTTACCTTGGCTAAAACAATTACTCTTGTATTAATTATGATGTTTGAAGACTAATACCTTCGGGTATTAGCCATTATTATGAAGATCTGAATGTATGGTTTTGTTTATATCTCGATTGCTTAATTTATCGCTGCATGCTTGTTTATGTTTATCAATTTATACTTGTTTACGTGCTTTTGTATGCGACCTATCATTCAACTGGATCTAGTGATACGGACCAAGTAATCTAGATACCGGGATAGCTCTCCATATAGTAATTTATACATCTAGAACCATAGGATCATAAGTATTGTCTTGCTAAATTCGTGCTAAGGATACGCTTCTGGCTTAACTAGTTAACGGATATTGCCTTTGGTTTATTGAACAAGTTGACTAGCAGGTGAACTTATATAATTCAACCAATGACGTTTTGATTCTATTAGATAGTTGGACAAGTGGGCTACTAGAGTATAAATTTCCTTTAAGCAGTAAGTGGGTAAAGTCTCTATGAGCTAGGGTTTAACAAGATCACCATTGCTTTAATCCTTAAGATAGATTATAATCAGCAAATAAGGATGCTTTATGCGGATGCTTTAATTGTGACAGAATTAATGTGTCTAGTCTTAGGATGAAGTCCCGCCTAAGTCTAAGAATGGTATGCCACTTCGAGATAAGTAATCATTGCACTGAATAAACATACCAACTTCTTATCGGATTAATAATGGCTAATACAGTTTTCTATCATAAGGCTTGACCGCTCTTTTATCTTCTGTTAATTTGCTTGCTTGGGTTAAAGTGTCTTGAATTGATTGTAGTCACCAACAAACCCGTGCCAGTCTCTCAGGCTAAAAAGCCCCTTTTACCTGTTAGAATCAGGATTAGAACTAACATAAGATTAGCATAGATTTGACTTAGATTAGAATTAACATAGATTAGTAAACCAAAATATTAATAAATTAAGAGATTTAACCTCGCTTCAAGTGTTCAACACCCTACTTACCACGAATCTACCACCGACCGGGTACACTGCCTGTTAAAGTGTTGTTTTTGGTTAAGTCAGAAAAATATAAATTTAAAACTTAAATCCTAAAAATATACACCACACAACGACACATCAGCGGTCTAGCCAAATATAAAAAAACTGTATTAACCATTATTAATCCAATCAGAATGTTGGTTTGCTTATTAGTGCAATGATTACTTATCTCGAAGCGGCAGGCAGTACTTCTTCCTAAGACCTAGACACGTAGAATTCTGTCACAATTAAACGCATCCGCATAAAGCATCCTTATATATTGATTATAATTCATCTAGAGGATGACATGGTGTATGTCGTACGAACCCTAGCACATAAAGACTTTACCCACTTACTGTGACAACCATGACTTGAGCTGCTTAGTCAAACTATTAGTGTTGACTTGTGTATCGGTTGCAATGTATGGGTTATGTGTTA
>BQNB010213294.1:0-10071 GCA_026074375.1 Tanacetum coccineum
TTAGATCTCCTGTTAGGAATGAAAACGTCAATGACATTCCCGTATTGTTTACAAAGCCTCCATAACTCCTTCGTTGTAGTATGCTCAGGGAAATTAGTGACGAAGAAGGAAGTGGAGATGTTGAGGACATCATCTACTTTAGAACGCCTGTCACCCATGAATAAGAAGAAAGAAAAGCAAAACCCTAAAAGGCGAAAAAAAAAACCCTAAAACCAAAAATCAAAACCCTAACCTTAAGACCACGTCGAACTTGATAAAGGATGATTAGAGAACAAATCAGAGATTAATCCTCGAAATCCAACGTTATTAAATGAATGGTGATCAATAGGATCCAGGGATACAATCAAACGAAGCGTAACCCTAAACCTAAAACCACGTCGAATCTAATAAAGGAGGATAAAAGGACAAAATCGGAGATAATACCTCAATAATCAAACGTTATGAAGTGAATGGTGATCAAACAGGAAGAATTAACGATCGAGGAGTTAGATTTAGAAAAATCACCGCCATCTTACACATTGTTTTTAAATTTAAAATATTGTGAAGACAGGAAGAATGCAACAAAAGTTATAACTGTAAAATATCTGTTTTCATTTCTTTTCCTTTTTAACGTTTTAAAAGTGAGATGATTTGAGAAGAAATTATATATGAAATCTTTTGTTAAAACAATGACTTAAAAGCTTTGAAATTAAAAATAGTAAATTTATTATGCTAACATTTTTTTCTTTTCTTAAGTTAAAAACAAGCGTGATTGCCCGTGCGATGCTGCAGGTCGTTAATTTTTTTTGTGCTGGTTTATTTTTTCGGTCTCATGTTTTATACTTTGTTTTTTTCTTATATGGGCTTATTTGTTGGGCCTTATGTTTAAAGGGTTTTTTTTTTGGCTATTTGGGTTTTTTTATGAGATTTGGGTAAATATGTGTTAAGCATGATTGCTCGCGCGTTGATGCGAGGCGTTAATTTTTTTTTATTTTGTGCGGGTTTATTTTTTCGGTCTCATGTTGAATAGTTTTTTTTATACGGGCTTATGTGTTTGGTCTCATGTCGCGGATATTTTTTGATCTGAGTAAATAAGTACTTTTGTAATTTTGTTTCCTATTTTGTGCCGAACAATTTTTTTTAAAGTTGCCTAATTAAAGAAAAAGAAAAACAAAAAAAAATGTCAAATGGTCCGGCTCAAAGTGAGAGCCCATTGGGCCGAGCACTGTAGCACGCATGCCAAAACGACAGCGTTTCTTTCCAATCATAATATATGTATATAATTAGATACACATGTCATATTTTAATATGGATAATAGGATAAGTAGTCACACTATGTAAGAGGATATGATAATATTCAAAATCAATAAACCAAACAAAGAGATAGAATTAATGCATGACATATCTATGGATATGATGATGAATAAGAAGATTAAAGAGAAGAATATCGGTGATTTTAGTTTTATCAATTATTTTAGATAATTGTGATTTACTAGAGACAAATACGATTTCATATTATGCTCAGATGCGAGTTATGAAAATGCAAAGGTCAAGAGGCTCTTGCTTAGATCCCCGACCATTGTAACTGTTGGCAAAACAGTGTGACTGTTGGTTGTTAACCAACTTTAACTGCTATTAAATGTCTAAAGAATATGTTTAACAACATATTTCATTGTCTCATTTAAACATACGAAAACACACAATTCCTTTTTTATTTTGCTTTGTTTCCTTGTGCCTAAAATTAAGTGTTCTTTTTTAATTATCCCTATAAAGATTTGGTGATACTCATGCATCAATAGGGCCAAAATCTTTTAACAGAAAATGATCTTACACAATTTTAAAAATATCTAAAATTATTATCACTAACCCTTACCCAATCTACAAAGAATAATACATCAATGCTTGCTAGCTAAAGTATTGTCTTAGATAGGTTTAAAAGGGGAAAGATATATAGTTTTGACATTGTCTGCGTTCTTAACAAAATCTCTTATAATTCACAAAACTATGACCAAAATAATTGGGTTTTACTAGTTGGTGGCCGATTATAATTATCAAGTGTAAAATAATGTTTACAATAATTAGCTAAACACAACACTACAAAAAAAAGTAAAACAGGTGACGGACTTTTCCCGGGCTACATTTGTCGCCTGGGAAACATCACTAAACGACAAAAATTCGTCCGACGTGGCATCAATTCTTATAGACTTTTTAGTCAAAGTTTGAAGAGAGTTTCCCGGGCGACATGTCGCCCGGGACAACTTGGTCAAAATTTGACAAAAAAACTCAGCGAAAATCTTAGCGGCATTTTTTCCCGCTCAACGCATCCCCGGTGACATACGTCGCCCGGAATACAGTTAAAAAAAAACACATATTAAAACACGTGAACTGATTCACAAAATAAGCGTGCGGTGATTATTGGTTAATTAACTGCGTCTCGTTTATCCCGGGTGACCATTCGCTCCGGAAAACGATTTATTAAAACATTTAAACCAACCAAAATATTAACGCGAAACTCCTAGGTCGGCAATTTTTCCAGACTCACGTTTCCCGGGGACAATGACGCCCAGGATTATCAAGTATATTATAGTAAAAAATTTAATTCTCGCTATTATAACATTATTATTTATAAAATAAATTTTCCTAATTAATATTTTTTATAAATTACTAATTTATAAAAATACTTCAAATAAAAATATATAATTAATATTTAAAAATATATAAATACTAAAAAAAAACATTCTTCAGTTTCCTGTGTGTTTTAAAATATGCGTTTAACATATACAGTATATAAAACTATATAAACAAACACTACCTTGTCTCGATCTTCGATGCTGTGTTTTAAATTATAAACATATATATCGTCATACTTTTTCAAGATGGCGCCATTCGTCAAGTAAACACAAAATACAAACATTCATTTAGTTAAATTTTACATACGAACCATCTTATAGTAACACAAGGCGACTACAAAAAGACACTTAAAAATCACCATATTCAAGAATGACGATAATCATCACGAGACTTACAAAACCGACGCTTAAAAAGCATACGAATACAAACCCAAATGACACAACAACACCAAATCAACGTTTTCTATTTCTCCCAGTTATGTAACATTCGTTAAAATACACTGCAGGCTTTAAGAATTAACCGTGTTTGTTCCAGATACTTATACATATCCACCGTTGCCAATTCCACACTACCCGTATATCTTATCAGCAAGTGACTTGCATTTGAGCACAATCCTGCCATTTCTTGAAGTTCCCGGAGAATAGCTTGGAAGGTTGTTGAAGACGAGAATAGCTTTGAGGTGTTGAAGCTCCTGGAGAATAGCGTGGAGGTGTTGAAGATCCTGGAGAATAAATTGGAGTCGATGAAGATCCTGGAGAATAAATTGGAGTCGTTGAAGCTCCAGGAGAACCAACCAGTAGACGGACTCGTTCCTCTTTCTATAAAAAAAATTACATCCGAAAGTGTCTTTAAGAGGCTGTTAAAGAGTAAAGATAATAGGTTTTAACAACTAACCACGTTATTTATATATTACACAAAAAAGCATGTGATTGTTCACCTTTGATCGTGGACATGCATAGTATATAGTTTACCACGGGTTTTAGGTTTATACGATTCTCGCAGAACTACATCTCCGGCTCTACAAGGACACGCAAAAGCTTCATTTGGCACCATCTTCACCATAATAACAGTGTGATATGTTTGTGGTTGTGATGGTAAAAATGTGTGATTTGTGGGTGATTGTGAGGATAATATATGCTTTTATGGTAAAAAAAAACATTTTTTTGGATGGAGTATTTGCGGGAGTATTTGCCGGGAGTATTTGGAGGGATATTTTGGCAGGAGTATTTGGAGGGAGTTTTTGGCGGGAGTATAGGGCTACAGGAGAAATTGGTCGAAATTCATCAGAGATTACGACTGATTTTGTATGTGTTATCTATGTTAACTAGTCAATTATGTAATTAATTAAGTAGTACTTATCATCTTCTAGCTACTTATGGGTGATTTCTAAGTGGTTTTGCTACCTTTGATATGACTATCATCGTTATAATGAAATAAGATATCGACTCATCCGTTGAACATCTAATGTACAACGATAACATATCGACTCATCCGTTCAACATTTAATGTACAACGATAACATATCGACTCATCCGTTGGACATCTAATATATCCTCCTGCTTTCTTTGACATTATGATTCACTTGGTTATCCATTTACCTTTAGAGGCTCTTGAAGGTGGGCCTATTCGCCCCCAGTGAATGTTTTCATTTGAAAGATTCATGAAGAAGCTAAAAGGTTATGTACGAAATAAAGCTAAGCCGGAAGTTCGATTGTGGAGGGTTATGTTGCAGTAGAAGCATTGACTTTCAATTGTCATTATTTTCGGGATGTTACCACAAAATTTAATCGTCCCGACCGTAATGTGGATCCCCCTCCCCCAACGTGTCAGTTTCAGGTGTTCCGATCACTATGTAAATCGATTGGTTTACGGTCGGTTATTCGGTTTGATGCCCAAGAGTTGAAGAAAGTGATATGGTATGTACTTCACAACAGTCCTGAAATCGACACGTACCGGTCCCAGTTCAAGAGGTACGCGTTTTTATTTTGAAACTTCTTTTTCTTAACTTATCTTTTCGACGACTTATTCTAATACCATGAACGTTTTTCAGTAAATTTCCTAACAAAGACATGAAAGAAGAATTCCCCGACTGGTTTGGGTCGCAGGTAAACTTAGACTTATTTTGTGTACTTAACTGTAAAAATAACGATATCATATTTTGTGTTCTCTATCTAATCCTATCTTCTTCATAGATCCGTCAACGTCACGTAGACAATGACCCAGGTGTTAGCGCAACCAGCGAGTTATTCGCTTTGGCTTGTGGACCAACACCGACTCCAATCTCAGTCAACTCTTGCGTAGTCAACGGTGTGAGGTTTGTCGTGCACAGCCGCGATGAACGTCGCACAACTCAAAACAACGGCATTTGTTCGCCTGGTGGGAAGGACGGAGAAATGTATTATGGTCAGCTTCAAGAAATCCTCGAGTTTTTGTATTTGTCATTCAAAGTTGTGTTGTTCCGAGTTAAGTGGTTTGACACTAGCAACGAAGGACGTAAAGTCAAACATCTTGTCCTTAGAAACAACATGACACAAATCTTGACAAAAGGTGAGGCGTTTAAAGATGATCAATGCATTCTCTCAACACAAGTCAAACAATGCTTCTACCTTGAAGATATAGCCAGACGACAACCTCATTGGAAGGTCGTCGAACATGTGAATCATAAAAAGTTTTCAGACGGGGGTGTCATGGTGGTAGAGGAAGATCATGATGTTATACATTTTGACAACCCATCTGATCTCCTATTTTCTACTAGTTTGAGTGACTTGGATAATGCGACCTTGCATATAGATGGTCAATCAACGGAGGTTGACGCACAGCCAGATATCATTGATCTTGACGAAGACGATGATATTATTGATGATGAAGACGCCCTTCCTTATGATTGAGCAGATTCTGATGATGAAGACCTCGTCAATGTTGATGATGATGATGGTGTAGAAGTTGTTTATTATAGTGAAGAAGAAGATTGATCTTGATTTGTAACTTGCAAAAGACACTTACATATTTGAATGAATGAATGAAATTGTTGTGGATTGTTTAAATATGTATATTTATTTGGATATGTATTTATTTGGATGTATGCATGCTTATATTATTTTGTTCATGAATTTTTATATGTTATCCTAATTGTACTTGTACAGATGTCGGCAGATGTTGCACGGGGCCACGACGGTGACGGTGGCGGTGATGATCGTCCCCCTACACACCATATACCCTTCAGTTGCGGGGGTTGCTTCGCTAACCGAGGTAAGAATTTATGGATTATTGTAATACAAGCAAAAAATTTAATACATTGAATTTGCTTGCCTTGAATTTTTATGACTTTATCACTCACTTGATTTTGCAGGCAAAGGCACCCGAAAGCCCAATTTGAGTGGAAGAAAAGCGCGTCGGCTGCATACCCTCCAAGAGACCCGGAACCTCGGGTTAAAGAATATCACTAATGACAAAGGCCCCGTCCCGATCTGGTTTGAGTGGGATGACAAAAAGACCCTGATGCCTCTCGGTGAGCATGCATCTCATTGGTCTAACTACCTTGGGGGAGCTTATTAGGGAGATGCCTTTGTACTACCCTTCTTGGCAAAAGGTCCCGGCGGAGCGGAAGGCGACGATCGTGACAAAGATTAGGGTCAGTTATTTCATTATCCTTTTATGTTTATTTCATTATCGTGTTCATTTATTTAATTGTGTATATTTATCTAAATTCGTTTATTTTTTTATATCATATAAATAAATAAACAAATTTAGATAAATATATAAATTATATCTCTAACTTTGTCTTTGTTTTGTTGTATATGATTGCAGACGCAATTTGAATTGAAGCCTCACATGCAATCCCAGCGCTGGACATATATCAATGCGGGCATCCAGCAGCATCTGCAAAAGTTGTACAATACCAACAATGCTTCCCTCAAGGCAACGCATTGGGTTATAAACCCCGAGACCGGGACTTACGATGTGGAGAGCATCAGGGAGCGACGTCCCGAGAGCATTACCCCGGCAGATTGGGATGCCCGGATTGCCTTTTGGAATGATCCCAGGAACCAAGCCCGAGCCGCTCAAAATCGCCAAAACCGGACAAAGAGCACAGTCGTATGCCGACAGGGAAACCCAGTCACTTGCTCACCTTCGAGATCAGATGGTAATAAACATTATAATTATTTTACATACATATATACATATATATCTGATTATACGCTTTGGTGTGTTGTGATTTGTCGTTTTTACTTTGTTTCATCTTATATACGTGTGTATGTACAAATGGAGAGCTCAGCCACTCGGGAGTACCCGTCGCTGATCCACACCTTCTTCGTGACACACACTGTTAACGGGGTATTCACACGGGATAAGGACCGAGCTTTATACGTAAGTTTCATTTCAAAACACGCACTTTAATGATTTGTCGAGAAATAATGTAGCAACCCGACTAATATATTAACTATCTTGTGTTTTTGTCACTACATAAGAGGAGATGTTGAGGTTGCAGGCTCTAGGCTCCTACACCGAGACGGGTGTGCCCTACACCGAAGAAGAGATCATGACCATCGTTCGAAAGGGCAAGCAGTGTGGGCACCTTCCCGGTGTTGGTAGGGTATTGTCGGGACGCGCCACGGATGGATGTCCGCCCTTGCCTCAATCCACTGTCGACCTCACCGATGTCGAAAAGCTCAAAAAGAGTAACAAGAGCCTAACCAAACAGGTGAAGATGATGATGAGGCTGTTTAGGAGTGACGACAAGTTTTCACAGATGCTTGATCAGTTTGAGTCATCACCTGAGTTTGGGGGTGCCAGCGGGAGTGGCGGGTGCGGGGATGATGAGCTGGAAGACGATGAGGACGAGGACGAGGATGAGGAGGATGACGATAGTTAGAGATGTTATATATATGGTTTAGTATGCTATTTTGTTTCTTCAACTATATATTGGCGATCCTTATATAAACATTTGTTTCCCCGTACATGTTATCTAGTTGATTATTGACTTGTATCTTGCGGATAATGCAAGGTTTGTGACTAGAAAGCCCCGTTTTGTAAACTATATTGTGTTTATTAGGATTTTGGACGATTTAGATTTATTAGATCAAATGCGTTGATCTGTTATATTGTATTGTGTTTTGGTACAAGTTGTGATGTATTTGGATAGAGTCTATATTGGTTTATACAGGTTTGTTGTTTGGTAGATTTTTTCCGAAAAAAAATCTAAAAATTGCCTGCTGTGCAGGCTGTACTAAAAAAATTGTAGACCTATCCCGGGCGACATGTCGCCCGGGAAAGTCAAATCAAAAAAATTAAAAACGAATGTCGCCCGGGAAAGCATTAATTAAAAAATAAATTATTAATCCCGGGCGACATGTCGCCCGGGTTAACTGGCACTAAACGACAAATAATGTAATTTATAGTTGACAAGTCAACGTATATGAAACTTTTTTCAGGCGACATGTCGCCCGGTGTATATGAAACTTTTTTCGGGAGACATGTTGCCCGGGATAAGTCGAAATTAATTAATTAATCAATTTTAAGGGTTAATTAATTTTTTTTATTAAACCACTTTTCCGGGCGACATGTCGCCCGGGAAAGTCATCCACCGTGGCACTTAATAGTTTGCCTGAAACTATGCGGGCCTCACCAAGTCGCTCGGGAAAGTCGCCCGGGAAAGTATCCCTGGCGAGCTTTCCCCTTCAACTTATCCCGGGCGACATGTCGCCCGGGATTGGTATCCCAACGACAAGTTGCCCGGGAAGGCGTGAAATTATCGCTGGAGATAGTGGTAAATGTTGTAGTGTGATAAAAATAAAAAGTGATAAAAAAAGTTTCGTTGGGTGTATCACTGCATTGTTAGTGATGCCAAATGACCGATAAATGGATCCCTACATTATTGTGTTCTTAGTACTCCTATTTTTAAGTTACTGGTCGATATCATTCACCAGAAAAGTATAACTGATTAGTCGAATAACATACTTCATATGAGCAAAGTTAAAGTAAAAGGTACCATTAGTAACTGTTGGGTTTTAGCAACTAATTAACCTTTAATCTACACGAGTACGCAGCGGAATAAATAAACATGTATAGAATATGTAATTAACAAAGGAAAGAATGTTACCTTTTTAGCGAAAAACAACACGCGTTTCTTGAATATACGCGTATGTAAAAATCTTATACACGAAACCAAACAAGTTATCCAAGTAGATAACCTCTATGGTATGCTCACACTACACGTCACCGAGATACGCTAGGATGCTAGTATTTGCTTCACGAATAAAACAACGGAACACATTGTTCTTGTTTCGGTTCTTTTCGTCGCACGATCAAATCCCTTAGGGATATATAACTGATCACAGTTAACAAAAAAAGGGATAAGTGTGCATGTAATCACTTTTACATGCGTATGCATGCATACATATAGTTTAAAAGTGATTCCATGCTACAGCTTTTATGCCTTTTAAATTCCCTTTGCCGTACATAACTTAGGGATATTATGTCATATTGTTTTGTGAATAGGGAGAGAATAATTAACTCATGTGTTTTCATGCGTATGACATATATCATCTGATTTATAAACTTATGGGTGTTTATAAGTCTTTAAACTTGATCTTCAAGTAAAGACTAGATGCACCCCTTAAGTTTCCATAAATTGGACACTCGCACCCCTTATTCTTTTCTTATTCGACCGGTCACAACCAACACCCCACGGGTTTGGTTTTTGTACTAACAAGTCCTTCACTTGTTAATATATTTTAATTAGTTCTAACGTCTAACGTTGTAATTAAAGACCGTTTGATTATTTCATGAAACATATTAATATAATTAATAAAAATATTAATTACATTAATTAACGTATCCACTGTGTAAACGCGTGTGCCCCATAGGCTCATGTAATTTCCCAGACATATAATATTTGATATGTGTACATATCCCAACAGCTCCCATTTGGACATGTCTCAAATAATATAATAATATTGGTAAGCGTCTAGCAACACGCCAATGCTCCTAGGAATACCTGAGTGTACTTTCATAAAGTCACAGTTAAATGATTTATGAATTTACAATCCCTTTGTTTCCGATACCGTGTTAAAAATGGATATGGATCAATAGTCATTCCATTAATTAACGATTCTGTTTCTCGTATATATGATTAATCAAGATTACCAAAAATCATTGAGACATATCTACATGATTTTTTGGGTGCGGCCACACATACATCTGATTAACCCTACGAGGGGCCCAGTGGTATCATACTTCAACTGTTGAAGGAACAAATTCTATATTGACTACAAGTGTCAAGTCATCATGTTTCACAAACACTTTTGAAATAGCTCTTATTAGTCACCTTGTTCAGGATAACTTAAACTATATCAAGAAGGATTATCCACACATGCAAGACCTACTTGCATCTTAAGTTTAAGGATTTAGTAAACGAAAGCAATTACAAGATTCAATTAATGACGCCGATCCATAAAGTGA
>BQNB010213296.1:0-10071 GCA_026074375.1 Tanacetum coccineum
GGTCTAGTAGCAGGCTTACTAGATTTTTCTTTTGATCCTGCTTTTTCTTTTAATTTCTTACTTCTCGTCTTCATACGTGTCTGAGTAATTGTGAGATCTTCATCTTTAATAACAGTTGTTGTTGTTGGAGGAGTACTTGGCTTAGCAATACTAACAGATACACCAGCAGTAGTAATTGGTGTACTGATAGTAGTAACATTAATATCATGGTCATACCTCCCATGAGTCTCTGCATCCTCTTGAACAAATGAAATCCCTTCATCTTGGTCTGATTCAGTTATATTCCTCCCCTGTTTAGATGCATCCTCCTGATCACCAAACTTTATCAGCAGAAGACTCTATCCTGACTTTGAATAACCTCCTCTTGAGTTGTGGAGTTCTTGCATTTTTTTTACTTTTCCAATTTCTTGACTCTCTTCTTTAGACTAGTAATCTCCAAATCCTGAGTAGTCTTGACATTCTCCAAGGCAAGAACCAATGGCAACGAAACCCTGTGGTCAGCACTAATTTTGTACATATTTTCTTCATCTAATTTCATAATTTTAGATCTGTTCCCTCCTACTCTCTAACCCGTGTCGTATAACTCTTGAGAGTAGGCTGGATAATGGACTGTTTATAGCACTAACCTTCTCAAACCCTAGTATTTGAGCGACAAGTCATGTCCCCAATATGGTTACTATTTGTCGTGCTGAGAACCACTACTGAATACCATTAGTTCCCCTGAGGGAATTAGAGCTGCATTAAGTGTTGAAAAAGAGATTGGTAGTCCTAATTATGGTCCAATGTCTCTGCCTCTTGCATCTAAGTCTTCATTAGCAAGCATTGTAGAATGGCAGCCTTTCCATACTAGCATCCCCTCTCCTCTTACATCATGGTCAGTTTCAATTTGCTACTACGATCAGAAGAAGGTTTGTTTATGGATTACTACTGACTAAGGACTTATCTCAGTGGGCTACTTTTAGTTTTCTCTATCTGTTTGTGAGTTCTTTGGGTCGTTGTCGATGATGATACAACTAATAGGGATTGGATTCAAATATTAGCTGGTGTCGTGTTGTAGCAGTTAAGCTACTTGTCTCATTTGTAGGTTTCCTAAATGTGTGTCTGGGGTTCCAGTGGGTTTGTCACTGAAAACTCCAGTACCTCGACATACTGGCTTGTCGAGGTTATATCAACATCAGTAGCAAACTGGGTTGTCACAGAAGTCCCTGAAAAATCTTTTTCTTTCCTTCACATGTTTGCAAATACTTTTTAGTATGTGAAGCTGTTATCATTACCTCCATCATCCTTTCAAAACAAGTTGGTGTCTTCGGCCGTCTAGTACTTTTTTTAGTATGATTTTTTCAATATTGATGTCTCAAAAAACAGTGGTATAAAAACCATTGGTTATTAGTAAAAAATTTTTTAGAAATTTGGATCCAAGTTTCTTACATTTACCATCAAAAATCAATTGAGAAAAATTAAATTTTTGATTCTTAGGCCCAAACATATATGCAAAGAATTCGCAATAATTTGTACCAGATTTCTATTGCCCAAGTCAGTTGATTTTTTTGACACTTAAACTAATTGCAAGATGGTATGTATAAGATACTTCCAATTGACGAGGACAAAATTAAGATTTATAAATAAGTAAGGTTTATATAAAGATTCTCACTATTTCCCATCAATGGAAGGTTATTCAAAATTTCTAAGTATTTGTGTCAAAGCAATACCATCCTCATCATTAAAGTAAAGATCTCTCCTCATAGTTGATTCTGATTATTACTATTGTACTTTAACATTAACAATTGTCACCGTTATTGGCTCTTCTATTATTAACTATTTTGCATATTTGCAAGAACTAGCCCCAAATGACCTTAATATCGCTTGCAGACCCTAGATAGTTGGACTTACAGTTTAAGGTACCAGATCATGACTAAGGCTAGCAAATTCAGAAGAAAGTCCACACTATCTCATCTAAATCAGCAAATGCTCTGTGGCATTTTTCAAGTATGCACCATGTTGTGTGACCTTCACAAATGTTAGAGCCTCCCTTAAAATATGATATTGATAATTGTTGAAGTCGATTGATGAAATTGAGTTTTGGGTTTGTATTTAGAAGGTATTTTAGAAGATTAATAACGAATAGGGTGTGTGAGCGATAAGTGCTTTAAATAGGATAATATTAAGTGAATCCACTCCTATACGTGATGTTTCTTGTTTTATAGTCACAAGATAATACACCTCAGCAATTGCCTTCTCCACCATGTATAAACTAGTCGTAGTAAGTAGCCTAAGTCTTTCGTAGGTATGATTTAACTTTTTCTCGTTCTTGGCTGCACTATTCTCTAGCCTCTAATAAATGCCGGATTATCTTTGTGACCTGGCCGCGTTGATCTATTTTGTTTTTGGGTCTCATTAGTTTTTTTGAAGTTCACACCCGGGTATTTGTGTTTTTTGTAATGTTGGTCGTTCTTCGGGGGGAATATCTCTGTGTGTGTCTAAATGTTAATTCTAGCTCGAAGTGTATGGCCCGTGTTTGCTCTGCGAAGTATCCGGTTTGCCCGAAAACCACGCTTAGTACTATAAGTACCACTTCCCCCCCCCCCGCTCCCACAAAATCAGACATTAACTTTTTGAATATAATATAAGTTACCAGTAATTAAACCCCCAAATTCCAATCTTTCTCCCCCAGCACCATTTCCTAATCCCAGTCCAATCCATCAAATCTCTCGCCATCCAAACAACACTTTAGAGATTAAGCATTTCCACTGAAGCGACACAACTCCCAATTAACAAAGCACACAATAACATACTGACTATTTCGTCCGAGCTAAATCTGCATCCATTGTGACATCAGTGTGTGCAATCTTGATCATAGTTCATACTCTATTCACTTAAGACATCCCCTGGACAGAAAATGATTGGTTCAATAGTTAGCTGGTTGTGGACCCCCTGCCCCCCCCAAGGTCTGCGAAAAGGCTCTGCTTGAGGTTGGTCTACCATGTATGTCAAATAATTTCGGAGTAGTCCTCATATAGATTGATCTAGGGCTTTGGATTAAAGGAATCATTGACAAGGAACTAGCTCATCTGTCAGATTAGACGACGGCTCATCGCTGCTGCACAGAAATCCGCTAAGTATGTGGATTACTTTGACCCCAATATAAGACAAATGAAACCATTGGGCCTATAGTAGAAAACCGAGACAACATGTGAAGGGACATACCTAGTGGCCTTACTTAGATCTCACAGGATTATTTGAGGTATGACATGAATGAGTAATAGATCGAAGCATAGATACGGTTCGCCTTGATCTATCCCCTACCCCTCCCCCCCGAACTTTATAACACTGCAGCAAATAGCATTTTACTTATTGAAATGTCCGCTCCACACCAATTTAAAACTTCATCTTAATCAAAACCTTGCAGATGACTGATGCTCCCCGGTAGCGATGGGGACCTCATCTTTCAAATAGAGAACTGATGTAACCGCTCATAGATGCAGCCAATGATATATCAAATTTTAGTTGAAAATATAAATGGAATTGAGGACCATCTCATCGCAAACTCTATGCATTTTTCTTCACATATGGTCCATAGAAGTTGGATCAAGGAGTAGATCCTGAATGGAATAGGAAAGTGAATGGTTACAAAACCAAATGACCACTATCAAGAGTCAAGCCACAGTAAATTCATGTCCGAGCCTCGTTTTTATCTTGTTCGATAAACTAAGTTTTCCTATGACATTTTCGTCAACTAACTCATCGACAAATCAGATTCCTATCATCATGATTCTGTACGCAACTGAAAAATCATACAATTGTTGTGTTTTGCGGTGAAATGTGAATAGTTTGTGATCAAAACACAGTAAGTTTCAATCAGTTAAACTCATAAAACAATAGTAAAACAATAGAGTTGATTGTAGTTCGACATTTCGTTTTGCACACAATACTCTATTTATCATACTTGACATCAGGGGCGGAGCCATATCAAAGGTAGCGGGGGGCGTTGCCCCCAACCAATCTTTTATGAATACACAAAATATATAGAAAAAATTGATATTAGCAATAGATAGTAGTAGTGCTCTCAGGCAAATACTCAAAGTGACCTCTACACTCTCAAAGATTACCAAAAGAACGGAGCCTTTTAATGTGTAAAGTAGTGTAAATAGCTATTTCTATGTTTGCCCTAAAAGATTTTGGTGTATGCACCTTTTGCCCCAAAAAATAGTGTGTTCCTCAAATGCCCTAGAGCGACCGGAGCAGGGCGACCTAATTAAAAATTATTAAAAGTACAACCAAAAAATATTTTTTGTACTTTAAAATTGTACTTTTTTGTACTTTTAATAATTTTTAATTAAGTCGCTCTATGGCATTTGAGGAACACACTATTTTTTGGGAGAAAAGATGCATACATCAAAATCTTTTGAGGCAAACATAGAAATAACTCTAAATATAATAGTTTAATTTTATAAGGGTTGTACCCCCTTAAATAGCCATTTGTAGCCTCCTATATTTTCTGGGTTATTTTATTTTATTTAATTTTTTTTTTTTAATTTTGTTTATATTATAAAACTGTGAAACCGAAAGTGCGAAACGAAAATAATAAAGTTTAATAAGCCAAAAGCAGTAAACTGTCAAAAATTACGAAACATAAACTGATAAAAAAATGTGTTGTACTGTAATATGTAATATGGGAAACACATGAATAAATTACAAAAACATGTGCCACTTTTGGTGGGAGGGTTTAGTATGTAATTTAGTAACGTACCCTTTTCAGATATTAGTTTTGTTATCTAGTAGGAGTACGAATTATTTTGCTTTTTATTAGAAATGAAAAGTTCCAGCTTTGTCTTGGTGTAGTTTGTGGAATCTTTGTGTTGTGAGACAGCGTGGAATTAAATTTTGTATGACTTTTGTTTTGTGAGCTATAACGAGATGCTGATCATTATATCGATTGTGTGCTCGTTGACAGGTTGTGTTTTATATATCACCATAAATTTAAAAATAGTTTAATCTCATATTTTGAAAAGTGAGATGTGGACTAAATGTGTCAATAAGTCAGTCACTTTGGTATATTGATTTTGGTTAGTCCCGTGAAACATGCTAGTTTTTAAGCGTAACTGTTTATATAGCAGACTATAGTTATACTTCTATTTTTTATATATTGTGTTTTAGATAAGGATAATAAGGTTAAAATGACAAGCATTTTTAGGTCGCTCTCTCTGATAAGAAATAGTTCGGTTATAGATTTATATTGTGTGCTTATATTTTTAGTTTTGGTGAAGTGCTAATTTATCATCGAAATGAGCTGATTGTTGTCTTTTATTCAAACCGGTTATCCGACCATGAATTGTCATAAACCGTCCCATTTACGTAACACCAAAGATCTTCTTATCACTCTCGATGCCCCCGTGATCATATTTTCTGGCTCCGCCACTCCTTGACATATATATGATCCGATTTCAAACCAAATTAAAACGATAATAAACATATATGGAGTAATTGTCACCATGAACCAGTATCCAAACGCTTGATCATCTGGACCCTCGTTAGGTTGGAGCTTCGTCAATATTAAGCGACGTATCAACGGTCACACGAAAAGAGAGTAGGTCACGTTAGTTTCGACTTGCATCGGTGGCAAGATCTCGAGTTAATGATCAATGTATGGATTGGTTCTGACTCGAGTAGCAGGTTTGTATTTGTTAAGGGTTGTAATGTTTGGAATGTGGCTGGGACTTCTCGTAGCTGTGTCTTCAAGTAATATCTGATAACGGAATGATGAAGATGAGTACTAAGGAGTATATATATACAACTTGTGATCCAAGTTATGACCCGGTTATTACTTGCCCGTCGTAATTTGGTTAGTGGTTTTTGTTATTTTCGGGTGTAAACGAACTAAGCCAAAGAATAAAACTTGACTTTACCTAAAACTTGCAAGTTTGGTATCGGTGAGCTAATGGACACTCTTGATCGAGCTTGGCTCGACTCTACTTGTCTGTTAATAACAAGGGTAGTATATGTGTGTGTGTGTGTATATATATATATATATATCAAATAAAAAGACAAATATTCGTAAAAAGAATAAAAAGATTTTTTTTTTTAAAGTTAACAAAAAATTCTGAAAAAAATCCACAAGATCGTGTATGTTGGTGCATGAAAAAGTTGTAAAGGAAGTTTTTCTAAAAGTGGATAGTTTTGCTGAAAAAAAAATATGAAAAAAAATGTTTGTGCATTAAATCGGTTTTTTGTGCATCACAAATTTGTTTTTGTACCCAACTTCTTTTGACTTTTTGCATCAAAATTTTACTGCGCATCAAACTATAACAAGTTGAAAAATTTGTGCATCGAAATTTTTTTGTGTATAAAAAAAAATCACGCATTAAAAATGACTTAATTATAAAAATCTCAAATTAAGAAAACTTCTTTTACACAAAGTTTTTATGCACCAAACATACCCTTGATTTAATGCCGTATTTTTTAGAATTTGTATGGAGAAAGTTCTTTAAAAAATATAATTTGTATTTTTATCACCGTTTCTCACATAATTATTTGTCTTTTTATTTTAACCTTCCTCTCTCTCTCTCTCTCTCTCTCTCTCTCTCTCTCTCTCTCACTCTGTCTCTCTCTCTCTGCTTTCTCTCTTTTTCTATATATATATAGGTTATATATATATATATATATAATATATATAGGGGGACTTTATTTTCAGCAACAAATTAAGTGCGAGAACTCTAAAAAACATACACGTACGCTTTTAATAATTGTATTTTTACACATTTGTTATAAATTAAACAAATATGTTTTAAAAAAAACATATTTTTTCAAAAGAATTTGATGAGAAATTGAAAATATAAAATTTTTCTTTGAATATGCACACTTTCAAAGAAAAAATTTATATTTCTAATTTCTTATCAAATTCCTTAAAACAAATATGTTTTTTTGAAACATATTTGTTCTACTAACAACATATGTGCAGAAATACGATTCTTGAAGACGTGCATGTATGTTTTTGAGAATTCTCGCAGTTCTCGCACTTAATTTGTTGCTGAAAATAAAGTTACACTATATATATATAAAGATTGAGTACACTAAATTTAATAAGAATCTTAATGATTTAAAAACTTAATTAAGAGTTATTATAAGGAATTACAAAAGTCATATTATTAATGAAATTTAGCATTGTTTAATGTTTTTTCTTATGAAATTTTAATTACTTCAATATACATATTCAGTTATGAATTGAGAGGAAGATGAAAAGATTGCCAAAAAATTTATGATTTAATATAATCCAATGCCTATAAAAACCGGCCAAAATCACATGCACAAACACGAAACTTACAACTTAATTTTAGTAGGCTTAGCCATATAAATGTCCATAAGTCCATGCTAATATTGGTTGTTGTCTTCACAGATATAAAGTAGTTAAAGCAGAAAGCGAAGGCCATACTGTCGTGCAAACCTAAGTATTATAATTGGTAAAACTTCATTGAAAGGCTAATTGATTTTGCTTGCTTACAATTGATAACAACTATCCTATATATAAGATACAAAAGATCATTCTAGAATCATTACTATGGGCTTAGGCCCAATACAAATTAATGACTAATAAATATACTTTGAATGTTGACTTGACTTGAATATTGAATGTTGACCGTTGACTTTGAATGCTGACTGTTGACTTTGAATGTTGACTTGATTTATACATGGTTAATACCCCCCCTCAGTGTGAGCGGGAGATCTTCGGACGTTCAGGCTGGAGCGAAACTCAATGAATAAAGCAGTGGGTAGGCCCTTCGTAAAAATATCTGCATACTGGAATCTTGAAGGGACATGAAGAACTCGAACTTGTCCCGAAGCAACAAAGTCACGAACAAAATGAATGTCGATCTCAATGTGTTTCGTGCGTTGATGTTGAACCGGATTTGCAGACATATAGACAGCACTAACATTGTCACAATAAACTAAGGTAGCAGTAAATAGAGGAGTATGAAGCTCACATAGCAAATTACGGATCCAAGCAGTCTCAGCAACAACATTAGCAACACCTCGATATTCAGCTTCAGCACTAGAACGAGACAAGGTAACCTGACGTTTCGCAGACCATGATAAAAGATTGTCGCCAAGAAACACACAATACCCGGATGTTGACCGACGAGTAACAGGGCACCCAGCCCAATCAGCATCAGTATACGCAGTAAGCTGAGTAGTAGATGATACATGAAGCTGCAGGCCATAATCAAGAGTACCACGAACATAGCGAAGAATACGCTTCAAAGCAGTAAAGTGCGGATCACGAGGGTCATGCATATAAAGACAGACCTGTTGGACAGCATAAGATAAGTCTGGGCGCGTAAAGGTAAGATACTGAAGAGCACCAGCAAGGCTGCGATATAAGGTTGGGTCACTGACAGGGTCACCATCCGAACCAAGCTTGGACTCTGTATCAACAGGGGTCCGGCACGGGTTACAATTTTGCATATGAGCTCGCTCAAGAATTTCCTCTGCAAATTTTGATTGAGACAAAAACAAGCCAGTTGCCGACCGTTGTGCTTATGAAATTTTAATGTCTTCAATATACATATTCGGTTATGAATTGAGAGGAAGATGAAAAGATTGCCAAAAAAATTAATGATTTAACCTAATTCAATTCTTATAAAAACCGGCCAAAATCACATGCATAAACACAAAAGTTACAACTTAATTTTAGTAGGATTAGTCATATGGATGTCCATGAGTCCATGCTAATATTGGTTGTTGTCTTCACAAATATAAAGTAGTTAAAGCAGGAAGCGGAGGTCATACTGTTGTGCAAACCGAAGATGGCTGCTCTTTTTCTTTTAGTTAGAACAAGCATGGACAGCTTGGTACGGGCTCAATTAAAAATGGTGAATGACATTCTAACAATTGTAAAGATGATATTCACAAAAACAAGCTCGGTACAACGCACAGGCATCAACTATTTCTTTATGCTAACAGTTGTTTACTTATTTTGCTTATGCGAAAGTTGAGTTATCTCGGGTACAATGTCTTATAACGGATGTAAGAGATGTTGCATGCGGGAATGATTTTACTATTTGGTTAACTTCTCTCAAAGGCGCTTCTATTAGTATGAAGACGACTTTATGAGTCTTTTAATTTGTAAAACAATGTCGTGTTGACAAGTTGGTGAATTTGAGTGTGATAGTTGCATATTTTATAGAGTTGTATGAGTTTGGTTTTCATTTGTGAATGCTTGAGTTTACATTTATCAATTATTTGTGGAGATCAAACTATAACGGTTCGAAAACTGATTAAGCCAATCTTGGGTTTAACTCTACACGGTCATGTTAGAATTGAGTTTTACTAGCCTCATTTTTAACTATTTTGCTAAGAATTAACGATGCACGTTTTTATTAGAATATACCATTTAATTTATATATTAAGCTTTTACGCTAAACATTACGTAGAAAACAATTAAGGTTTCTACAAACAAAGACGACATAAGTAACAATCAGATTTTTCCAAAAGACCAAGCCCGGTGCAACGCACGGGTTCGGCACGCCTTGTAATAACAACAATAGTAACACGAACAACAATAATAATAAGAACAATAATAATAAGAACAACAGTAATAAGAAAAGAGTAATTATAATAGTAGTATTAGTAATAGTAGTAATAGTAATAATAATAGTAGTAATAGTAATGAGGACGACGACGACGATGATGATGATGTTGACCTGGAAAATGAAACATCATTGCCCGAATGTAATTATGAAAATTACAATTCTAAGATAGACAGGAAAGCTTTGAAGAAACAATTTTCTAAAAAAGAAAAGTTCAACATTTTACATATTGCTCAAGATTTATTTCCTTATAAAATTCCTTCTTCCAACAATTTGCAATTAAACAAGGGCAATGATGATGATAAATTAGTTATCAAACAATTTTCAAGGAATTCGTCTATCGAACTATTGCGTAATTCAGTTAATACTAATATAGATGCCTATGTGTCAAACAATTTTCTTTTTTGATATATATATATATATATATATATATATATATGTATGTATGTATGTATGTATGTATGTATGTATGTATGTATGTATGTATGTA
>BQNB010213297.1:0-10071 GCA_026074375.1 Tanacetum coccineum
TGGTGATTGTGTTGACGAAATTAATGCGTTTGGGAGAAGATGAGTTCCTAATTTGTTCTCCTAAAGATGATTCAGATTGATATTTTGGAGAGAGTAATTTTGATGGGCTTTTAATTCCTTTGCTTGGAGGTGTCCCATTTTCATTGAACATTAATGTTTTTATTTGAGGTTAGTCCTTTTGAGCCTTATTAGTTTGTTTGGAACACAATTTAATAGCATTGATCGAATTAAGGGGACGGGATGAGCTTTGGGAGTCTTCCATTAGGTAAGAATGAGCAGATAAAACTAGAGAGGTGGAGTTGACATCTAGTTTTGGGTTCTTGACTGTGTCACTTGGGAGTGTTCCGTCATTCTATCATTAATGGCCTTCAAGAATGTGTCAATCTTATTGGTCATCTCGCCCTGTTGTTGTTTGAAATCAGCTTCAAACTTAGACAATCTAGCGTCTTGAGATGCCATAAAACTAGACACCAACCCTTTAAGATTTGACTGATTATTAAATTTTTAAGGGTTGTTGTTGAAGGGGCAGTTTGAGAATGAACCGTTGGGCTGAAAACGATTAGGTGGGTTTGAAAAATTGTTTTGAGAATTTTGAGGTTGTCTCCACCTAAGGTTTGGGTGACTTTTCCATGACGGATTATAGGTGCCACCAAGATTGTTTTGCTCAGGTTTGAAAGTGTACCACTTGCCTCTCGCTTTGTCTGTACGCGAGGATGCGTATTCAACAAAAGCTTGCTTAGGATTTTCCATGCAATATTGAGTGTTGTAGGTACCACTATAAATCTCACATGTAGAAGCGATTTTATTCACTTGAACAGGTGATTTAGGAGCAAGATGAGCTTCCATCAAGCATTGGACTTGATTTTCGTGCTCGATGAGACAACGGTTGAATGTACTCGGGACATCTTGAGGCAAAGAGATTGCCTTGACCGGTTTAGCGAAGTCTTTTGGGTCATTCCAACTTTCGTTGTCATTGAGGACGAGGTCCTCTAATATTGCCCATGATTCTTTGGCGTTTTTGTCACGTAGCTTACCACCAGCCAACTGATCGATGGTTCTCCTTGTGGCGGGATTGACATGGTCATAAAAGATTTGGACTTGGAGCCAAAGATCGATGCCATGATGAGGGGCTTTTTGGAGTAAGTCCTTGAAACTAGTCCATGCTTCAGAAAGAGATTCACCCTGATGTTGTTGGAACATCAAGATGTCATTTCAAAGTTTAGAAGTCCTTCTCTGTGGAAATAATTGAGCAAAAAAACGAGTAGTAAGACCCTTCCAAGTGAAGATGAATCCTGCTAGAAGACGTTCAAGCCAATTGCTAGCTTGATCGCGAAGGGAAAATTAAAATAACGCAGACGCGTCCTTTCCCTATTTGCAACATCAAGGTCAAGTAAGTCCATTAGTTTTAGAAAATCCTTAAGATGTTGATTTGGATCCTCGGACCGAATTCCGTACAAAGAGCATCCGTTTTGCACCAACCGGATGGTGTCGGATCGCAGAGGCACCACATTGTTCCCATCGGAGAGCTAAATTGTATTTTGATAGCCCTCGTGGCTAGGTCTGGAGTAATCTCCAGGAGTACGGATAGGATTTTCGTTTTCCATGGAGGTCAACGAAAAAGATTTACGAAACAAATAACACAAAGAAAAGATAGACTAAAGAAAGCTAATTGACAGAAATTACCACTACAAGAATCCTGTTGATTACCCACAAAATTTACCCATGTGTACTGATTCATGGGTATTCACCCACAACTTACCCACAATTACCCACTAAAAATGATTTAAAACTGCAAAAAAAGTTAGCCACGAGTTTTCCCACAAGTTTACCTACGGAATTACCCATGTACTTGAACATGGTGTGTGATCTTGTGGGTAAATTATTTCTGCAAACATAATCCCCACAAACTACCCATGAACTAGGTATCGTGGGAAAATATGTGGGTAATATTGTGGGTATATTTACGTTACCCTCGGAGTACGCAAATCCTTCTTGTTCATGGGTAATTTTTTGTGGTTAATTTATGGGTAAACATACACACGCCTTTACCCAAAATTATTCCTTGTGGGAATTTTGTTAAGGATAATTTTGACATTTAACTTTGAATTACAATCATTTTGATACTTGTGAAGATATGTAATATTTCCTATGTATGAACTGGATTACAGAACCCGCCGCTCCTATTTAATATTCCGTTGAGGCAAAAACACAAAGTACAGGTTAGTTGAAGATAATTACCCGGCCAGAGTATATTAATGCATTTGATAATATATTAAAGTGGATCAACCCTCATGTAAGTGCAGGTAGTATAATGTACTGTCTACCCGATGGTTCTTTTCTCTAACCATGTTTCCCTAGACATCTCAACAACGAGTACACAAAAGCTGGTTTTCTAAAGCTACATGAATATTCATCACAAGAAGCACACCACTAAGTTCTACATTGAGGTTTCATACAATCATAAATGAATACAATAGAAGTTTAGCAACCTGTTAAATGATTAAGCAGAACAATAAAAGAATCAAACAACCAAGACATATTGAAGGATTAAGATTAGTATTACTTTAATTATAACATTGAATTGAAGGAGGTAACAATCGGGTTTTGAAGCCCTAAAATCATCCTAATAGCTGCCAAACGCAACTAGGGTTGTCCCCTTTTTACTCTAAAAGTTACACAAAAAAATCCTAATTTTGGTTCTATATTTTTTATAAGAATATCTTGTGAATCGTGACGCGTCATTAAAGTTAGAATCTTCTAGATCCGAGTTGAGTCGGTGTGGGCTGACACCGTCAAGAAATGTTGTGACGCCGTCACTAGATGAAGTGTGACGACGTCGTGTATAAATGGTGACGCCGTCTCTATCCGCTGAGACTTTAAATATTGAAGAGTCTAGTGTTATTATTAATCTTGTCTCGTACTCTCTCCAAATGCATTCCAAATGTAAATACCTGAAAAGGACGAATTAAGTACCTCTTTTGGGGCATAATTGCACGCATTTAGGGGGTTAAATGATCCGAAAACGGTGTATAAAATAATTACCTCATTCATGTACAAAGATATATTTTACAAATACAATTACTTAAACTTGATATAACAAGTACAATGTTAAGAATATTGTTTCAACATTATAAATTAAACAAAGACTTTTAGGTGGTGATATAACTCTATAAAATTATATGTTGTATTTATTCAAATACATTTTACTCATACGACCTATAATTAATTAGGTTGCATTCGGATTTCATGAGAGGATTTACATGTTTGATTTATATAATCAAATCATTCACTGATGTGAGTTCATAGCCCCCTTTTATTTAAATTAGAATGTTTACAACTTTTGTGGTTGAGAAACATTACATTGTTTTACATTTGGAAGTACACTTTTAAACTAAATACGAGTTTTTTTAAGTAACGATAACCCACTATGCCCATGAATCATGAACTGTTAATTACTTGGTGTAAGCGCGTGTGTTATAAATAGATCTATTTAGTATTGACATCCCCGTTTGGGTGAGTAGCGCTCACCAGGTTCGATGGATTAAACCAACAGACATATACCATGTCGGATTTGGGTGTTGTTTTTTTTTTTTTTTTTTTTTTTTTTTATGGGTAGAAATCTACACAGGCACATTGTTGGCATTAATTTGCAATTCATACATGTCGTAGCTTCAGTGTCATGAGCTTAGGGAATCGTAATTACATTTTGTGATATTATATGTGTTACATTATTGCGCACTTAAAATCTTGCGGTCCTACTTTATACATTACTTACACATGTGAATTCACCAACTTTATGTTGACGTTTTAAAGCATGTCTTTCTCAAGTCAATAAGGTACAAGGGCAAGGATACATTGGATATCGTCATTTTGGAGTCATATTGCATAAAGCTTTGTGTGCATTACATTTGAGAAATGTTTGTCTATGTATTATAAATCTTTAATTTACAAGGGTATGAACAAGTTAAACTTTGAGTTTTGTAACAAACATTTTATTAAATCCAATGTATCTTTCAAATGACTCCTTTAGAGGTCGTTCTCTTATATCTTGTGTTATTGATCTATGAAGTAACGCTACCAGACCCTTATTCTGTTGCGACCCAATTTGGGGGTGTTACACATAGATCAATCAAACAATATATAGACATATTAAATGATTAAACGATACATAAATCTTACTTGATTAAAACATGGATTAAGGTCAGTTACAATAGGGTTTTTAAGCCCTAAGGACGGCCTAGAAGCTGACAAAATACTTAGGGTTCGGCTCACAAAATAGAATCTTCTAGGTTTGATTTAAGTCGGTTACGTCCTGACGCCATCGTCATTTTTCTGACATTGTCACTAGATAGATCATGACGACGTCGCTTTATGCTTGTGACGCCGTCTCTACGCTCTGTATGCACAATTCTTCAAGAGATTTGGTGTAGGTATGAAACGTTTGTCGTTTCTTTCCAAATGAGCTCCAGTCTCGTGTATTTTCTTCAAATGACATCCAAGTGCTAAAAACCTGAAACGAACGATTAAGATAATCTTAGGCATATTTGCATGATTTAAGGAGTAAATTGACCCTGAAATAGTGTACACTTCATTATCTGTTTATAGATTATATTTTTTTTTCAATAAGCGATACATTAAAAATACACTAGCAAAACGCTAGAGAAATAAACGATTTGCAACATTTTTTTACAAGCAATCCAAATAAAAATTTTTTTATGGGATTTGTTAATAGCAGCAAACAAGATGTTAAAAACTGAATATCAGATCTTCAGCTTAAACAGTATATTTATAAAATAAAGGCGATCCGACAACACTCCCAAAATATCGAAACCAACAAAAAAACGGAAATAACTGATCAAAATAAAAATCGATGGTTCGGTTTTTATTTTTCTCAAAAATCAAAAGTGCGGTTTGATTTCGGGCTATTTCATTTTTTATCGGTTTCGCAAGTAAAACACACATTGTATGAGCATTGTCGGAATACTATTGATATTTGTTGTGAAACAGTTCATGCATTCGAGCATCACATAAAAGTTAAGACCAAACCATTATTGTTATTTTTGACGGTTTATTTCAGTTCGTTTTTCGGTTGGGTTTCGGTCTTTTGGTTTTTATGCCCACCTTAGTTTGGGTTATTAAATTTAACAAGTTCGTATCCCGCGCGTCGTTGCGGAGCGCGCAAGACTATTTTTGCAATGGATCGATAATCACTAGTCATTAAGGACTAACTTTGTAACAGACCGATAACCTCAAGGACTATTTTCGTATAGTACGGTTTTATAATTTTATTTTAAAAAAATATATATTAAACTTCAACATTTTTTATAAAATCGTGTGTATATCAGAAGCATTGCAACATTGGGCTCGCTTTGTTCGCAATTCGAAGATCTTTCCATTGGCATATTTTTTTACGAACGAATCGGTAGATATACGTTTTACATTTGATAAATAAAGTTTGTTATATAAAAAAGTGGTAAATAGCTAAAAGCTCAATGTCGTTTTAGTAACTTGTCTCATAGTTTGAAAGTGTGTTTTGTAAGTTTTTTTAATATTAAAATTCCATTGAGAAACATGTATTTTTCATTTTTTAATTATAAAAATTATAATTTTATTAAAGACACCACGCTTTCAAAGCGTATGACCTTTTAATATATAGTTATAATATAATGTTAGGCTTGAATATCGAATATTCAGTTGTAACAACACTTGATGGTATGTAAACAAAATCTCATGAAAAATTTTGAATTACTTGTAAAAAATGTTGTAATCATTTTTTTTCTCCATCATTTTGCTCGTGTGTTTTTAATATATCGCCTTTTGAAAAAAATAATAAAATATAAGAAATCTTATTGGATGGACGAAAGTTTGGACTTAATAAATAAGACAAAATTTTGAAACAAAAATTAAAAGTGAAGACAAATATAAACAAAAAACCCAAGTTAGAGTGTTAGGTATCATAACACCATAACATCAGCTTTAACATTTTAACACTAACACACCAAAAACATCGTTTCTCATAACATCCATACCACTTTTGGGTCTCAACTTTTTTTCCAATTATTTAAACAAAATATATTTTCATTTATTTAATTAAAATAAAAATTGTAATAAAATAAAAATAAAAAACAAAAAAAATGCAATGTAAATATGATACAAGTGGGTTGGGAAAAAAATACAATGGTCTATATTATTATTATCTAACCTAAAAGAAAAAAAACCCAAGACACACTCTTCCTCTTCTTCTTCTTCCTCACAAAAAGCTGCAAAAAACAAATCAAAACTAATACGACTCGGTTAGGGGTTGTATCGGGATAGGGCACCACTTCAAGCGTGTGCTGCTCCGTCAGAAAATAGGAGAAGTACTAGAGATTTGTTATCTTAAACTTGATTTGATTGATTAATTGATGAAAACCATTCGGTATTTTATACCAAAATAAAAGACAATAACTGTGTTTCACAAGTTGACTAACATGATAATCATATAATAAAAACAGGATCATTTCTAACTCATTGACAAACAAAAATACGAGATACTTTCTTAAACTATAGACCAACATAATAATTTAACATATAAACTATAATTAATATCTTAAACATGGGCGTATAAATAAAAACACACTAAAAAACCACACACAGCTTTTATAAACCACACCCAAACAACATTTAAATCCAAAAACAAAAGAAAAGAAAAAATTCACAAAGGGTGCGGAGTTGATGGGTTGGTGGGTTAACATTTGGACCCCAGTCGGTGTTATTGCAATGCGAGTATCATAATGCCGCATAAAACACGGTGACACGTGGCATAAACACCCCTTGCCAAGTTATAAGACCGAGCACTATTAGAGGGTCAAAAATAGAAATTCGAAGATGGTAAAATAATTTGATTTTATCAATTTAGCAGGGCCTAAATACACGACAAACCCATTTTACAAATGAAAATAAAGGAACCATCTTTACAAACAAGAATGGGACTCACTTTGATCCCGAGTATAACCGGGAAAGCAGAGAGACAGGGAAGGAAAAAAAGAGATAAGTGAAGAGGAGATGATTAAAATTGATTTTTTATCTTGTGTTCCTGAGTTTGAAAGAAAAGAGGAGGAATTAAGCAAAAAATAGTTTTAAAAACAACTTCACTCTATTTCATCCTAATTTGGGAGAAGACTAGGAGAATAAACTTGGTGTAATTTACTATCCTTTACTCTTCACTCTTCTCTTAAAAAATCTCAGGAACCCCAATTTTTTTTATTATCATCTCAAACCTTTAGCTTTTCATCCAAAGAAAACTCCGAGAAAGAGTGTAAATTTTCAACGTTCTCTCATAACTTTTTAATCTTCCTTTTATAATAATGTTTTTTGTCTTAAAAATTTAAAACTTTTTTTATAAAAGGTCACAAATGCAATTTAACTTAGAGCATCCACAATGGTGGTTTATAAATAGGTCTAAAACTTTTTGAAGAGGTCTAAGAATTTTTGCTCCATAGTGAGAAACCGTTTCATGTTTAAGTAGCATGAAAAGGTCTAGGATTATGAAGAGGTCCAAAAAATTTTATCATCATTAATGACATTTAAATAGTGATTGTGGAATTCCTAAAAATATAAACCTCAAAAAGCTTTATCTATAGTGGGAATAAGTTCATAATATAAAATGTTTTAGGAAATTAATACATTAGATATGTTGACACTTTTATAACCTTTTAATAGGTTCACTATTATGGATGCCCTTAGATAACAAACATAAGAATGCCAAAAGTTTCTTATAGACCCATAAAATGTCAAAGACCGAATGAACTAATCCTGGCAAAAAAACACCCCGTCTCATTTTACAACAGGGGTACATTCGTCTTTTTCTTCTCCCCCATCTTCTTCATTTCATATCTCACACAAATGAGATAAAACACACACACACACACACACACACACACACACTCAACCACCGATCCTAATTCACAAACACAAACCCTAATTTCATATCTCAAACCCTAATTTTATCCCCAAATTTTATGATTGATGGATTTACGCGGTGAAATAGCAGCGAGGAAGCATAATACGAAGATCGATCCATCATCTATTCAAGGTGATGATGCTTATTCTGATTTTTTAGGCTTATTTTGATTTTGCTTTCTTTTTATTTTGGTTTTTATGCTTATTTTTTATGCTTATTCTGATTTGCCGATTATTTTGCTTATTAGGCTTAGTTTTTATGCTAAATATGCTTATTTGTATGCTTATTGATAGTGTTGATCAGTTTTTAGAGAATGAGTATTGTTTTGTGTTGAAATGAGTAGTGTTTTTGAATGATTTTTTTAGACAATCATATATGATTATGTGTTAAGTTTGTTAATTGAGAATCATATATGTATTGCTTTTTAAGGACTTTGTTGATGTGTTTTGATAAGAGATTTAAAGTGTTTTTGACTTTTGGGGGCTATTTGATAAGAAATTAGGGACTAGTTGATTGTGTATTGGCTTGTTGATAATGTGGTGCTAGTAAGTGGACTGATGTGGGGAGATTGAGGTTAGTGGAGTGGAGGGATAGATGGGTGATTACGTGGTAGGCGGCAACTGGTTAATATGTTTGTGTGTATTTATGTTTACGCGTATAAGGCTATCTGTCATGGTGAATCATATACGATTCACCATGACAGATAGCCTTATACATGTAAACACAAGTATCCAACATTGTTAACGTATCTATGTAAAGCCAGTTAAGCCTGTTAATATGGTTCAACCTTTAACTCCTGAACGAGTCTTTTCTTCACCCAGTAAGGAATATGTGAAGCCAGTTAAGCCTTTTAATTCGCCTTCTATGTGTAGGAGGATTGATGTTACCGCTCGTTGCAAGAGGGTTGAGTTTGTGTTGGGTAATAGCTTATTTGCAATGGAAGGGGATAAATAGTAAGTTTACTTTCCTTTATTTTTCAACTTTTATGTTAAGTGAATTTTGATGAACTGAATCATATATGATTCATGGTGAATCTGTTGGAAACAAGAAAAGTATTGGTCACTTCCAAGTTGTAATAGTCTTAGCTCGTAGTTTGTTATATGATTAGTCTAGTAAATTAGTCTGGCCCAAGGCCCATGGAAAGCCCGTTAAGGCCCATGGCCGGCCATGTAAGTAGTATATATACCCTCTCCATGTCTTGGAGAGGGTGGTTGGTTGTTTCATTTCTTATTTTTCACACACATAATATTCAATATTACTTTCTTTCTCTAGAAACTTTCCAACCCACTTACCTCTCTAGCTCTTGCATATCATTAAAGATTACTAGCATTCTTCAATTGGTATCAAGAGCCATGGAGTGGTGTGTTTAATTTTTGTGTTTGTCTTTTGATTTGTGTTCAAAACCTTTACAAAGAGCAAAATCTTGATTTAAAATTTTTCGGCTTAAAAACCTTAAAGTTGTCATTTTTCTTGTTCCTATAGGGTTAGTAACACTAGTTGTACAAGATGTTTTGCAAAAAACCAAACAAAAATGTGTCTTTTTGAGTTTTAAAAATTTACGTTTCGTCTCAGTTACAACCGAACTAGTCCTGTCTGTTGGAACCAAACTAAAAGATCGAACGAGTTAACTGAACTAGTTAACCGAACCAGTGGAACCGATCTAGTTGGTTTTAGTTGGAACCGAACGAGTTGATCTCAGTTGGAACCGAACGAGTTTTCTTAAGTTGGAACCGAACTAGTTTCTTCAGTTAGAACCGAACTAGTTGATTTAGTAGAAACCAAACGAGTTGATCTCAGTTGGAACCAAACGAGTTTTCTTAAGTTGGAACCGAACTAGTTTCTTCAGTTAGAACCGAACTAGTTGATTTAGTAGGAACCGAACGAGTTGATCCTAGTTGGAACCGAACTAGTAAACCGAACCAGTGGAACCGATCTAGTTTATTTGTGTTGGAACCGAGCTAGTGAACTAAACCAGTGGAACTGAACTAGTTTATTTGTGTTGGAACCGAACTAGTGAACCGAACCAGTGGAACCGAACTAGTTTTTTTTTGACAATCGAACTAGATAACCGAACCAGTGGAACCGAACTTGTTTTTGTTTGATAACCGAACTAGATAACCGAACCAGTG
>BQNB010213298.1:0-10070 GCA_026074375.1 Tanacetum coccineum
CATCAGACCAGACCTTAGGTTGACATGCTACATTAGATTCATTAACACCTGGTTCAGACACTAATTCAGGTGTCTCAGTACTAAAGTTAGATTCACAGGTATCAAATTCACTGTTTGGGTTTCAGATTCACTAGGTTGAGTCTGTTTTGGACCATATGTAAATAATGAGTAATCTATTTCTATATCAGGTCCATATGGCATGTAATTCCCTGTCATAGGAGGGGGAACTGCATGCATTCCATCAGTTGTAACAAACCTATCATACATAGTCCTATCATCTGTATTACTATCATTATTCATAAACACACTTTGTAAGACTTCATTTTCATAACTCAAAATGCCATCATATCTGTGATCCCCATACCCAAGGCCAAATTTATCATTTGCACTCATCTGAGTATTTATCAGTTTACCAAGATTTTTAGAAGAGTTGTGCCATTTTTCTACTTTAGCTTTTAAATCTTCTTTTTCTTTCATAGCTTCTGCCAAAAGTTTCTTATGGTATGTTAGAACATCTGTTTTATCATCTAAATCTATCTTCATAAATTTTATCTTTTGTTCATACCACAGTTGTCCTTGTTGATGAGCAACTAATTGTGCTTCAACTTTCTTTAGACCTTGAGTGGGGGTACAGAATTCATTCCTCCTACTATTACAAATCTATCATACAAAGGTGAATTTTCGAAATCACTTTCCTTACCCTTAAATACACTTTGTAAAACTTCATTTTCATAACTCAAAATGCCATCATATCTGTGATCCCCATACCCAAGGCCAAATTTATCATTTGCACTCATCTGAGTATTTATCAGTTTACCAAGATTTTTAGAAGAGTTGTGCCATTTTTCTACTTTAGCTTTTAAATCTTCTTTTTCTTTCATAGCTTCTGCCAAAAGTTTCTTATGGTATGTTAGAACATCTGTTTTATCATCTAAATCTATCTTCATAAATTTTATCTTTTGTTCATACCACAGTTGTCCTTGTTGATGAGCAACTAATTGTGCTTCAACTTTCTTTAGACCTTGAGTATATGCCTTTATTTCTATGCTTGCATCACTAAGTTGTTCTCTCTGAGCATCATACAGTTTTTTAAGCTTAGCATAAGACTCTTTACACTCATTTGAACAGGAAGTTACCTCTGTGTCTGACCCTGAGCTGTTGCAAGCCATCAAAGCATAATCTTCTTCTTCTTCTGAGTGACTGGTCCAATCTACACCTTCTCCATCAATGGTCACCAATGCTTTAGAGTCTTCCTGCTTACCAGATCTTCTCCCATCCTTATTGCCAGAGTTCCAAGCATCTCTTCTCCTACTATCTTGATTTCCCCTGGTTCTACACTCTCTAGCAAAATGGCCTGTCTTATGGCAGTTGTAGCATTCGATTTTGGTTTTATCAAAACCAACTGGTTCCTTTGCATCAAATTGTAGCTTTCTACCAGTCTTTTTGTAGAACTTCTTCATTCTCATCGAAATCATAGCCACCTGCCATTTCAAGTCCATTTCTTCTAAGTCATATTCATCAAGCTGTTCCAAGTCCTCATGATCCAGATGAGGGCATCTTGATTGATTAGCAAGCAAGGAGTATGATGAAGTTTGTTCACACTGTGAGTTTTGACCAGGAGGATTAGAAACACTATAAGCGGTACTAACATCATTAGTATTGCTGGTGTTCTCAGAGACAAATGCTACATTTTACGTGCTAAAGGATGATGCAGTAGAGCCTTTTACATCATTCTCAAAGACTCTTAGATTATTATACAGATCATCAAAGCTGAGACTGTCTACTCCTGGTTTGGTCCTCATAATTAAGGAAACTTGAGACCAGGCAGAAGGTAGAGATCTAAGGAATTTCTGATTTGTATCCTCAGTGGATACACCTGCTCTAAGAATCTCTAATTGACTCAGAAGACTTTGGAACCTGTCATAGCCTTTATGAAGCCCTTCTGAGTTTATACAGAGAATCCTTCAAACTGTTGCTTTAAGATATACTTCTGCATCTTCTTTGATTCGTCATTTCCACCAAATCTGGATTTGATGGCATCCCATATCTCTTTTGCATCAGTTATCTTATGAAATTTAGCAAGATGATCTTCTGGTTGAGCCATAAGCAAAGTGGTCCTTGCTTTTCTTTCTCTTTCTTTGGCTACAATTTCTTCTACAGTTCTTGGAGGCAGAACCTTGATTTGTCCTTGTGTATCTGTGGTGATGGATACATGACCATTTCCATTTTGTATAACCTCCCAGATAGGATAGTCTGTATGGGCTAAATAATGTTCAATTTTCATGGCCCATATGTCATATTCTCCCTTTTTGAGAATAGGAAGTTTGATGGTCAAAACTGTGTGAAGAGTTTGTTGTGTTGTGGGTGTTTGTGATGTTGAGGGTGGTGGTGGTGGTGGAATTTCATCTTGTGATGCAGACATGATTAGTTTTGTAGGATGGTGAAGTATAGCTGGTTTTTGTTTGTTCTTATTACTCAGAGTTTCTCACAGGCTCTAATACCACTTGAGAGTCCCTAACTGAATAGATCTTTGCAGCCTACTAAAGGTGATAGACAAATTGTATAAATACAGTTTGACTATATAGAAACACTGACTATGAATATTATGTGCTAATGCGGAATCTTAACACAAGTACTAAGAAGAACAATGAAAAACTAAATAATGATTTCTATTAATCTGCTTTGAGTGATTACAGATTACTAACTATGAGATATGACTGTATGAGATGTATATTAAACTCGTGTCTCTAACTATGCCATGAGGGATCCTTTTATACACCAAGGATAAACCCTATCAGGCTTACAAAACGCGTAAAAGATAATACATATCTTTTCCTAGAATATCTCATACATATCTCTTAAACGGTACTAACTAATTTCTACTAACAGTACTAACTATCTGATCAGTACTTAACACTTTGTACTGTCAGTACTAATTATAACTATCGGTACTAACTATTATTACTAACGGTACTAAGTTAGGAAAACATAATTCCCAACACTAAAAAAACTTATATGACTCGGGTAAAATATGCAACCTAGTTCCTAAACCTTTGGTTGGCTCTCGAGATATCAAACTTTAACGACCCCAAAATGGGTCGCAAGAGGAATATTGTCTGATAGTGATACTATCAATAGATCAATAAGACAAGTATATTGAGACCGACCTCAATATGCAGTTTGTATAAAAAGAATGATACATTGGATTAAATAAACTTGTTTGTTACAAAAGCCCGAAGCTTAAATTGTTCATCCATGAAATTGTAAAGATTTTAATAAGAACATAACATTTATTTCCCAAAATGTAATGCACCCAAATCTTTTAATGTAATGACTCCAAAATGGTGACCACCAATGTATCCTTGTTTCTCGTACCTTATTGACCTGAGAAAAACATGCTTTAAAACGTCAACATAAAGTTGGTGAATTCACACGTTTAAGTAAGTATAAAGTAGGACTGCAAGATTTCTAAGTGTATGACAAGTAACGAATACAATATCATAAAAGTGATTACGAAGTGCACTAAGCTCATGACACTGAGGCTCGACATATACGTATGCAAATTAATGCAAATAATGTGCCCGTGTAGATGTCAACCTGCAACATCCAAATTGTTCCGACATGGTATACATTCGTTGTCCGGCAAACCGGCACAGTGAGTGCTACTCACCCGAACGGGGATGTCAATCCAAAATAGATCTATTCATAACATTCACACTTACAATCTAGTAATTAGTAGTTCATGATTCATGGGCATAGTGGGTTATAGCTACTTAGGTAAACTCGTAATTTGTATAAAAGTGTACTTGCGTCCAATCGTAAAACAATGCATGTTTCTCACCCCCAAAGTTGTAAATCAATGTAACTATATAAAGCGGGGCTATGAACTCACCGTAAGTGAATGATTTGATTATCTAAATCAAATAAGTAAATCGTCTCGGCAATCCGAATGCAACCTAATTAAATGAGGCCACCGTATGATATAAAATGTATATTAAATATCAAAACAATATCACATTGTATGATATTAACAACCACACCTAACAGTTCTTGTTTAATTTTAAAAAGTTGAAATAATAATTAAATCATACTTTGTTAAATAAAGGTATATGTATTTGTATCCGTAAAGAAAATATTATTTTTTGTTCAACAATGTATTATTTGTTAAAAATATATGATTTAATATTTTTATTGATTATGTAATGATATTATATAATTAATTTAATTATTTTATAAAATAATGTATACAAGTAAAAATAATGTGCGAGGTTTTACAAACCTCATATCTTTATCGTTTTAACTCCGTTTTATACGTTTCTTATGTCCACGGTTTCGTATTAAGAAAATCTATCAAAATATTATAATATTTTGGCTACTGATGAACAATAACTTTTATAAGTTATGTAAATTTTATAAAACTACTTTTATATATTTAATCCTCGTAACCTTTAAAAACTCATAACTTATTCATTTTAATCCCGTTTCACTTGTTCTTTACATGTACGGAATCGTAACGAGATATACTATCAAGATTTTACATTTATAATATTTACTAAATCTGTTATGAACAGTAACAGTGGCCTAGAATCTATAAAAACACTTTTTATAAATTTATTTTTGAAATCCTATGAAATTCGTATCTCTTCCGTTTTAATTCCGTTTTGAGTGATTCTTATGAGCATAGATTCGTAATTAAAAGCTCTATCCAAGAAAATTATTTCCCAGCAGCCCACTGTTATGAACAGTAGCATGTTTTTATAAAACTACTTTTATAAAAATACATATTATCGTAAACTTGTAAATAGCGTATCTCCTTCATTTTAAATCCGTTTTTCGAGTTTCTTACATGTTTGGATTCCTCATGACAAGTAATATCCTTATAAAATATTTACCTTAGTTTACCAGATCTGAAACAGTGAGGATTTTTATAAAATAACTTTTATACATTTAATTATTGTAAACTTAAAAATGTCATATCTTCTTCATTATAGCTCGGTTTTCAAGTTCTTTATATGCTTACGATCCTTGTAATATGTACTAATTTAATAAAACATAAAATATATACTTTTTTTCGAATTCTAAAAGTAGGTATTAAAATAGTGGGTATGTTTATGTTTTGTATTTTTGGTTTTTATAAATCCATTTCTTAAGAACTCTTGTACTAGTCTTTTACCATATTTTCTACCATAAGTCCTACATATGTTAAGTCCTATAAATAGTCCATAGTGATTGTCCAAGTGAATAACAAGTCCTCGTGATCTTTTATACATAAACTTGTAAATAAAACTTTCAACATAATTTAATTTACAACCTAAACATATAAATTAATTAGTACTTATATTATGTGATCATTTACCTGAAGGATGATTTTACAAACCTAATCGATGATTTTGATATTATATACCTGAAAGATGAATTTTCAAACCTAACTGGTGATCTTGATATCATTTACCTGAAGGATGATTTTACAAACCTAATTGATGATTTTGATATTATTTACCTGAAAGATGATTTTTCAAGCATAATCGATGATTTTCATATTATTTACCTTTTTATTTTTAATACAAATACTTAGACATTGATTTAACAAATACGATTTAAATATCATTTCAACTTTTAAAATTAAACAAGATCTATTAGGTGGTGGTGTAACTATATAACATGTGATATTTTATTTATATAAAATACATTATACTCATACGACCTACAATTATTTAGGTTGCATTCAGATTGCCGAGACGATTTTCTCATTTGATTTAGATAATCAAATCATTGACTTACGGTAAGTTCATAGCCCCACTTTTATACCATTACATTGATTTACATCTTTGGGGTAAGAAACATGCATTGTTTTACGATTGGACGCAAGTACACTTTTATACAAATTACGAGTTTGCCTAAGTAGCAATAACCCACTATGCCCATGAATCATGAACTATTAATTACTATATTGTAAGCGCAAATGTTATGAATAGATCTATTTGGGATTGACATCACCGTTCGGGTGAGTAGCACTAACTGTGCTGGTTTGTCGGACAACGAATGTATACCATGTCGGAACAATTTGGATGTTGCGGGTTAAACATCCACACGGGCCCATTATTTGCATTAATTTGCATACATATATGTTGAGCTTCAGTGTCATGAGCTTAGTGTATTTCGTAATTACTTTTGTGATATTGTATTCGTTACTTATCATACATTTGGAAATCTTGTGGTCCTACTTTATATATTTACTAAACCTGTGAATTCACCAACTTTATGTTGACGTTTTAAAGCATGTTTTTCTCAAGTCAATACGGTACGAGAAATAAGGATACATTGGTGGTCACCATTTTAGAGTCATTACGTTAAGGTTTTGGGTGCATTACATTTTAGGAATAACTGTTATGTCTTAAAATCTTTACAATTTCATGGATAAACAATTTTAGCTTCGGGCTTTTGTAACAAAAAAGTTTATTTAATCCAATGTATCATTTTTAAACGACTCATATAGAGGTCGTTCTCATATCTTGTGCTATTGATCTATGAAGTAACACTATCAGACCCATATTTCGCTGCGACCCATTTTGGGGGTGTTACAAGCATTTTTAGGTTCTGAATTACGAACATTCATCGGTGATCAGAATCGAAAAGTGGAAGCTTTTGAATAACAACTTGTTGTTCAACGACAACAAATTAAGAATTTAACAAAAGCCAATAATTCTCTCAAAAATGATTTTGAAACACACAAAAAAGAGTCATTTGCAAAATATGAAAAGAACATCACTAAAATTTTGGATTTGGAAAATACTAAAAAGAAACTAGAAAACATTGTTTACAAAGTAGGTCAAACTACTCCAACAATGCACATGTTAACCAAACCTCAAAATTTTTATGATGAAACTCATATGACAACTCTTGGTTATCAAAATCCTATGTATCTTCGTCAAGCTCAACGAAAACAACCTGTGTTATATCTTAGGGATGTGTTAACTAATAAACATAATCATATCTCTATGTGTGATTCTGGGGAAACTCTGATACTTGCTGAAGAGAGTCGGTTAAAAAAGATAGAAAAACAAACTAAGATTAATGCTAAATCGATTGATTACTCCAAACTCAATAATCTCTACTATTATTTGTTCCACAAAAACAATTGTCTGCAGAACAACTGTATTGGTCTTTTACACCAAGTCTTTCTAAAAGCATTTCAAAATCCACAAAAGTTTTTCTTAAAAAACTCCCATCAACCAGTCAAGTACTCAAAAATCTTTAAAATGAAAAAATCTTATGAGTAAGTTTGATGATTGCATTACAATGAGAACTAGTTTATCTCCTTATGAGATCGGCAGCTAGGAGCAATCAGATATAAAAGGGGCTTTTAAAAAAGACGTCATACCATTTTTCGAAAACCTAAGAGAAACTTTCAAACTTTTTGAAAAGGGTCTTCACGATCAGGTTAAAGAAATGAAAGATATTTTCAAACAAATGGAAGACAAGGTCGATCAATATTCTGTGGAAAAGAAATGTTTTAAGATTGAAAAGAAACAACTTTTAATCAACAACGACCGACTCTTGGAAGAAAATATCTCTTGTGATATTATGTGCACTTACTTACGTTCATTGAATAATGTTGATAATTGTGGAAAATGTAAAAGTCTTGACATTGTGCTTTTGGATCAACAAGAAACAAACAAGTCATTTTTTGAGCAAACAAAACGTTTTACAAAACTTGAGGAATATTGTGTTACTCTTGAACTCTCTTTGCAACATAACAAAGAAAAAATGATTTGTGATTAATCTTGGAAAATACACGATGCTTCGTTGATAAACAAAAAATATTTTGAGATAAATGATCTGAAAGCTCAATTGCAAGACAAATCCTTTGTAGTTATTGAGTTGAAAAACCAGTTAGCTTAATTGAAAGGAAAAAGTCATGTGACTCAGTGTGAATCACCTAATCTTGATTCTAGGATTCAGATAGTAGAGGATGAGAATGTGTCACTAGCTTTTCAGGTTTTCTCACTCTTTAAGTAAATAGAACACCTTAAGTTAGTATACAAGAACCTTTATGATTCAATCAAGTAGACAAAGGCTAAAACCAAACTTCAAACTGACTCTTTGCAACAAAAACTAAATGGTCAGATTTCTGAAAACAACAAGTTAAGAGCACAGTCAAAAGAAAAGTTTTCTAAATCTCAACTGAATCAAAATTGTACAAGTGTGAATACTAAGTTTTCTAAACCTCCAACTTCGAGAACCAAACTTTATTATGTAACTCAGTTACCTAAATCTCAGTTTATTCCTAAAGTTGTTGAGAAAAATGATTTGACAAAAACAATCACTTCACACTTGACTACCAACAATATAATTGAAAAATGCACTAAAGTTCTTGGCCCATGTTTGCTTAAGATTGAGTCTGAACCAATCAATGCGTACTTTAAGAACAATAGGGCTATGCATCGCGATTATCTGAAAGTCACTAATGAGCACGTATAAACACTACATGAACTATTAGAACAAGCCAGAACATTAAAACCCTTAGAAGAAAATCTAGTTTATGCTTGTAAGTTTGCTAAGCAAATTCAAGAACTGTTAGTGTATGTTAGTGCCTCATGCCCTTTCACTCAAAGCGGGAATGAAAAGTGGGCTCCCACTACAATCCACAAAAAGAACAATATGCCTTACGTAGATGCATCTAGATCAAAATAAACAGAAGTTAATAACACAAAGAAGCATACAGTAAAGCAAAACACTCAAAAGACTGACAACACTATGTTGCCTTCTACAGGACGAGTAAGCTATACTGAGGCTAACAGATGAAAGTCTAGGAGCAATTCAAAGAATGATATGATTTCACGACCATCACGTAGAATCAAGAAGAATAAACTAGAAACCCAACTTAGAAAGTCTAAGTCTAGTTCAAATAAGAACAATCACTTTTTAGATTGTAATGCGAATATTAAGAATGTTGCTTTGTCAAAGAATTCTGCAAATGTTTGCTTATCTTGTAATGAATGTTTGTTTTCTTTAAATTATGATGCTTATGTTGTTCAATATCTCAAAGATGTGCAAAAACATAAAAAGGCCAAATTTGTTAAACAAAAAGAAAAGATTGAATGGAAATCAACTGGTCGGATCTTTAAAATTGTAGGTCTTAAATGGATTCCCACTAGTAGGACAGTTAACTTGATAGGAAAATAGTGCCCTCCTTCTAAAAACACGTCTACCATAGTGACTTGTAGTAAGCAATTTATACTATATATATAATATAATATAGGTAAAAATAAACAAACCACTTTTAAAATCCAAAAAGAAATAAGTTTAAATTCACAAATAAAAATATATATCCGGAAGTATCAGTTTCTCGCTTCATTATCCACAAAGTTTAAAACCGGACCCGGGTCGTTATGTCCCAACGAGGCCGCGAATTTGAAAATCAAGAATCGGTTTGTGAACAATGCTTGAATGATCAAAGATTTGATTTGGTTATCTATTTTTACAAATAAAATGCAAAAACAAGTAAAAGAAACCCTAAAACGAAAGCAATTTAAGTTAAAACCTAAAACGGGAACCTAAAAACGCGACTTAAAAAAACTAAATTATCAAATTTTAATCCTAAAATGAATTTTTAACTTTTAATTAACCCTAAGTGACTAAAAAGTAAGAACAAAGAAAACTAGACCAAAAACGAAAGTGATTTAAGCTTAAAAACACGGAAAACGTAAACGGGATTCAATCCCGTTTTTAAAAAAATCGAAATCTAAAATTTTAACCCTACGAATGTAAATCTATTTTTTCTAAGTCCTACATGATAAAAGAAAATTTTGAAAAAAAGAATTATATTTTTTTGACTTTTATTTTATTTATTATGAATTAAAAATTGTTTTAATGAAATTAAATTATTAAAAATAGCAAACTAAATGAGAAAAAAAATTAAAATAAGTACTTTGGCTTATGCTGATTCTAGGAAAAATAAGAAGAGGTTGTCAGCTTATTGGAATAAGCTGGGAAAAACCATAAAGGGCTGAAAGCTTATTGGGACAAAAGTACTATAAAGAATAAATAGTGAAGCACATAACCAGATG
>BQNB010213302.1:0-10070 GCA_026074375.1 Tanacetum coccineum
AACTAATTAAAGACCGAAGCTCCATCGTAGAGTGACCGAGCTTCCTTGTTCGACTCAATAAATTGAGGCTAACAATATGCGTATTTTTTCTTTTTTTTTAAGACAAATGTTTTTTATTTTTGCAAGTATTCATTAAACGTCGCGGTTTCTAGCTAACTCCGCGACACAATTCACTTTACATGCTTATTGTGAGTATCTATTTATGTATCAATATTGTTGTTACATTATTCTGTGCCTACGCGGCGTGCATGCACCTAATAACCCCACGATGGGAAAAGGATGAGTAAACCTACTAAATGACTCGTTGAGTAAGAGGGTTGCAAACCCATCAACATTGGATCATGAATCCTTGTTAAACACCTTTCTCTCAAGACGTTGGAGTCAGTTTATGTGCGCATTCCACGATGGATGCGCAACAGCGCACACGGTGCACGTTTAACAAATTAGGAGTCAAAACTTTTGACTTCTTGATATGGTATTAGCGGTACGCCGCATGTAATTGTAATGTCAACCCATACATGTAAACTTAGCATATTTCGCAGTCATGAACTTCGTAATAACTAGGTTCGCAATAATTTGACAAATAGCACATCACAAACAAGTCTTTCATGCAAAGGCAACTACTTGTGCACAAACATATTGTCAACTTTTCTAACTAATATTGTGTGCGTCCTGTCGTGTCCAATCAGGCACGAGACTTAAAATCTTTGCCCCTTAGCTCTAATAACAAAGACCCGCATTCTATTGGGTCCAATGGATAACTTTTACCAATAAGAACTATGAGTTCAAAAATTTGATTATACAAAACTTGCTATCATACAAAACAAACCGCACAAGGTTGCAACAAATGGACAAAAAAGATCTAGAATACCTGTTGACAACGCTCTCGGCTTATCCTCTGAACTGCTCACAACTATGGGTAAGCGTCCAGTATATTTGCCTAAGCCTCTCCTCAAGCTTCCACCCCAGAAGTTCTACTATCTATTCGGGTGAACACTCAGTTCGTTCTTACGCTCACTGTACATCACATAAGGATACAGGAATGGGAGGTTGGCGCCCATGCACCTTATAAAAAAAAGCACCATACACCAATAGACTTTGTCCTTACCCTTCTCACCCACCCTTCTTCTGAGGCAAGCTCTTGCATATCCGTGGAGCCTTCCAAAGACTCCTTCAACGGGACCTCCCTTCTCAAGTGCAAAAGGTTCAGGTATGTATACGAGGACTGGCAATGATTTAATGGTAATTGGTGGTGTACATGCAGGTATGCGCCACCCGTTCCCAGTCTTTATTATGTGGTAAGAGGCTTCAGGACATCCAAACGTAAATACATGTCTATCTTGGTGGCTGAGGCTACATCTCAAGCTGAGCGCCCCCTTTGGTATTGAGACAGGTCGAGCACAGTCGAAGACATGAGGGTAGGGGCTGGCAGGATCTATTTTCTAGGGTGTCCATTTATATGACTGGTATTATACCTAATTTGGGGAGGGTGTGGTCCGGGGGGTTGGGATGAGGGGCGAGGGAGTGTGGAGGGGGAGAGACAAGTTAGTGTTATTCGAACACCTTTGTAACGCGGCCATTAATAAAAAATTTGCTCTCATTAAATTGATGTTCTTATGACTTTAACCTGGAGCGAGTGCTGTGGGTAAAATTGGGGGTAAGGTGGGCTGGGGGTGGTTTTTGTTAGACTGTTATTTGTAGGTGGTCGTGTGGCGTGGTTGGGTGGGCTGGTAATTAATTTTTGTAATTTTGTATAGGTGCGAGGAGGGATATGTATTTGGGTTGGAGGGGGAGGGGGTGGGCGTGGGTGGAAGAAGGGGGGGGGCAGGTTGGGCGGGTTGGGGGTGTGTTTAGGGGACATAACGAGGCGTTGGCATTGGGACGGAGGGGGGATTTGAGTTTGGGGGTTGGTTAAATGTTTAGGCTTTTTTTTATTGATATTGAGGGGGTTAAGGGGTCTTCGGAGACGAAGGAATGTGATTAGCTTTAGTGGGGGGTTGTAGGTCGGATCGGGTTATTAGAGATGGGGAAATAGAGTGGGAGTTTATTAACGAGCGCTAGATTGGGTTTAATATCTACTCGTTATCTGTTCGCACTTATTTTATGGGGTCGAAGGACGTCGTGTTTCCCCATTTATGGCGAAGTAATTATTGCATCACCCATTTAGTTCTACGGCTCACAACCCTCCCCCTCCCCCCAACGGCCCACCCTCACCCCCTACGCCACCCATCCTCCCCCCTCCCCACTTTTCTCCTCCACCCACATTCCCTCCCTTCTCACGCAACCAATCCATTTACCCACCCACCTTCCCCATCACCATCTCCTTTCTACATTCCGTCCTCATATCCCACCCCCCACCTTTCCAATTCAATCTATATTACCCATCTCTATCCTATGGCCCTGGATAGACTTGAGTCACTAGCGGCGCCGACTGTGCCTTATCTCACTCCCCTCCGACAGGCTTGTTGCGGTGGGATCCAATAAAAATAATCTATAATAAATTCTTAATTTTTCAGGATCTAATTCGATCGAATAAAATTGTTTGATATGTGCAGGTTTGTTGTGAAATGGAGGCCAGCTTCCTCTATTACTCAATTTTATTTTCTCCAATTTCATCCCATACGTTTCGCTCCTCCCATAGACACTTTAAGGTCTGATGAAGGGGCATGGGCAACCTATCCAATACTTATTTATTTTTTATATTAATTATTTTGAAGAAGAGAGGATGTCGAGTGGGCCGGTGGGATTGTGGTGTGTGGCGGTGTGATTGTCATGGTTTTGCGTCGGCCAGGGTAAACCGGAGGTAGGTGGGGTGCGGGGTGTGTTTGGAGTTGGGGCGTATCGGGAGGCTGAGGCCTAAGTCTTTCTGGATAATAATTGGCTTTTTTATTTCTGCGTGCTTTAGCGATTAAGGGAAATGGTATAGTCCTCGTCATCATCATAGAAAATAGGAATCTTCCAATATCGATCTTTAGCCGCTTGATCTTCCGCAATTCGCCTTTCATTCATTGGTTGACATTGAAAAGTTTCATGAGGACCCCCGCAATTTTCACAACAAAGATATTGTTGTTAAAAATCATGAAAATCTTACGGGAAATTAAAGTCTTGATTGTAACACGGTTCTGGAACTTGAGGTGTACAATAGTGACCATAACGAGCATCGTTCCCGCAAAATTCACAAGAATACATAGGAGGTTGTGGAGGGTGGTTAAAAACGTTAGGAGAATTATCAACAGAATTAGGTTTGGAATTATAAGTGAATGAATTCTCATCTTCAGAATTGCATGTCGGATGAACACTTGGCAAAGTCTGTGGGAGCTCATTAATGGTTTGATTGCATTGTTCTGGATTAGAGATAATCGGAGCTTTTGGTGGACAATTATAACCAATATGAGCACCGTTCCCACAAGACTTACAAGTACATCGTTGACAAAAGATATCGTCTAACGAATCACCACACTCGTAACAACAATTGTGGTTACTTTGTAGAGGATTTTGCGAAGAATTTACACCGGGGTCTTGATTGAAGACGAATGGCTCTCGAAGTGCACTAACAACGTTAGTGTTGTGATTGGATGACTCAGAAGTGTTTAGAATTTCGTTTTCATCATGAATTGTATACCAACCTTCATTCAAACACTTTCGCACAAAAGCACAAGGTCGACAATATAAACCATCAACCGGGTTTCCACAAGTTGCACAATTCTGAGGAGGTTTAGGAACAAGAATCTTGTCTTCAAGACTCCCTTTTGAACAACCACAGTTTCTAGTGTACAAAGCTCCACAAGACATGCATTCTTTAATCGAGAAGAGGGGGTTCAAACGATGATCGAGTGACGCCATAAGAATTAAACAAATTAGAGGGTTAATGAAAAGAATTAAATGGATAAGAAGAAAAAGAAGATTATTTTTTGTTTTTAATCTAATTTTAACGGACAATGAGATAGACAACTTGAACCAAATAATCAAACTTACTTCACGGTAGCTCTTAAAAATTTTACTTTTTAAGGTGAGCCGTATTTCGTAAGTGACACAAATGGTAAGTTTTTAAATCTTTTATTCGAGTTGGGAACTTATTATGGATAATACCTCAATTGAAGGTATTATTTGTTGGTGTTCTTTTACCAACTTTGTTTATTTTATTTTTTTATTTTATGGACAATTTTTTATATTTTTATTTTTTATATGATAATTATATTAAGAAAAGAAAAGAAAAATATATTTTTTACTTTTTATATTTTATAACAACATTTAAAATAAGCAAACAAAAGCAATTAATGCACAAAAACAATTAACGGGAACGAAGAAAACGCGACAAATAAGCAACACCCGATCTGCATCGGGGATGCTCTCAGCATCCCTAACTTTATACCTAAACCTATACGGATTACGTACTCTTCTCGCGGAGGTTAATGTGGGAGACAATCCCAACGGTAAGCCTAACGGTGATTTGCTTTATTAGTGTCGAGGTATCAGTCATCAATGTCTTTAATGATACAGTTCCGGAGCCTAGAGATCGGTATTTCACATAATTCGGACCTAATCAAGGATCGTCCAACTTTTGTTTTCAATAGCAGTTATATATATTACCAAAGATTTGTTAAAGAGCTGTATGTGCTTTTTCTACTTTAGCTTTTAATCTTCTTTTTCTTTTGAGCTTCTGCTTATAGTTTCATTATGTAGTTGTTGTACTTCAGGTGGATCTAATAAGTACTTTGTTAATAAGCATTTAGCTTTTCTTCTATACGTAGTTTTCCTAGTGTTGATGTGCAATCTTTTTGTTGCTTCATCTGTGTATGTTTGACTTTGTTGTATAGACCTTTTGTTCGTAGATGGCAGCTCGAAGGGGTGCGCTAGGGGCTGCTGTTGTGTAGTAGGTTGTGCTTTATCTCGGGTCATATAGATGGGGTTCTGGTTCGGGTAATAGGGCGGCGGTGAAGGTGGAGGGGGGTTGATGCTTTCGATTGTGTTTTGTTTGTTTGTTTGTGTTTTTGTTTTTTGGATGTATTTGGTGTTTTTTTTCTTGTTTTTGGGTATATGTTGTTTGTGTGATTTGTTTTTTTTTGTATCGGTTTATTGTTTTTTTCTGTTGTGTATTTTTTGTTGTTTTTTTTGTTATTTGTCGTGTTTGTTGTTTTGTTTTTTCCCCCCCACTCATCTGTTTTGTTTGAGTTGGTTTTTTGGTGTTGTTTTGTCGTTTTGGTGCGTTCTGTTTGTTTGGTTTGAGTTTTGTTGTGTGTTGTGTTTTGTTTGATGTGTGGGTTTTTTGTGTTTCTGGTTGGTTTTTTTTTGGTTGGTTTTTGTTTGTTTTGGGTTTGAGATGTTTTTGGTGTGTGATGTTTTTTGATTGTGTGTTTGTTTTTTTTATGTATTATTTGTTTGGTTGTGTTGTTTTGTGTTTTTGTTTTTATTTGTTTCTTGTTTGTTTTGTTGATTTTCTTCTTGTTATTTGTCGGCTTGGGGGCTTTTGTACTATGTATTGTTTTGGTTGTCGGCTTTTTTTGTTTTTGTTTTTGTGTGTGTTTGCTTTGACTGGTTGGTTATGTTTTTTTTAGATTTTTTTTGTGTTTTTTTTGTGTTTTGTTTTTGTGTTTTTGTAGTGCTGTTGTGTTGTTGTTTTGTTTGTTGTGTTTTTTGGGGTTGGTTTTTGTGTTGGTGGTTTTTCTTGTTGGTTTTGTTTTGTTTTTGGTTTTTTTGTTTTTTTGTTTTTATTTGTTTTTTTTTTTGCTTTTTTAGTTTTTTGTTATGGTCTTTTTTTTTTGGTTTTGATTTTTCTAGGATGATTTTTGTATTGTTTTTGTTTTGTGTTTTTGTTTTTTGTTTTGTTTTTATTTTTAGTTCGTGTTTTGTGTGTGTTTTTTTCTGTTTGTTGTTTTATTGTATGTTTTTGTTTATTTTTGTTTTTTGGTGTTGTTGTTTTAGGTTTGATTGTTGTTTTGTATTGTTTATGAATATTTATTGTCATCTAATATAAATGATGTATGTCGCATTGTCTCTAAGAGATGAAATCGATTTGCTTTTTGGTTTATATTTGTGTTTGTTTTTGTTGTTTTGTTTTTTAGGTTTTATTTTTTTATTTTGTTGTTTTTTTTTCATGGTTATCTGTTTTTTTTGCATATGTCGATAGTTTTTGTTTTTATTATTTTTTTGTTTGTCGTTTTTTCTTTTAAATTATATATAAATAAAATAAAAAGTATAAATACATAAATTAAATAATAAATATAAAATATTAAAAATAAAAAATATAGATCATAATATAAAATAAAAAAAAACATAATAATATAAAATTAAATATATAAAATATTAATAATATAGAAATTAAAAAGAAATCAATATTAATAATAAAAATAAATAAATAATAAAAAAATAAAAATTACATATAAAATAAATTAATTCTTTTTTCTTCTTTTTGAGTGACTGGTCCAATTCTACAACTTCTCCATCAATAGTCACCAAATGCATTTAAAGTCCTCTGCTTTAACAGATCTTCTCCATCCTTATTTCCAGAGTTCCAAGCATCTCTCATCCTATTATCTTGATTTTCCCTTGGTTATACACTCTCTTGAAAAATCCCTTGTCTTGTGACAATTGTAACACCAAGAACTTTGGTTTTATCCAAACCAACTGGTTCTTTTGCATCAAATTGTGAGCTTTCTACCAGTCTTTTTGTAGAAACTTTTTCATTCTCATTGATTGTCAATGTCCGCCCACCCCCCCACCCCCCCCCCTACCAATCTATATAGTCTATTTCTTCTAAGTCAAATTCATCAAGCTATTCCAAATCCTCATGATCCGACTGAGGACAACAGATTGATTTGCAAGTAAGGAGTATGATGAAGTTTGTTCATACTGTGAGTTATGACTAGAAGGATTAGAGACACCATAAGCGGTACTAACATCATTAGTACTGATGGTGTTCTCAGAGACAAATGCTACATTCTTTGTGCTTGAGGAAGATTCAGTAGAGCCTTTTACATCATTCTCAAAGACTCTTACGATTAATTATACAGTCATAAAGTTGGAGAAGTCCCCCCCCCCCCCCACGCACGCGCCTAGTACTCTGATTAAGGAAACTTAGAGACCTTGGGCAAGAGATTAGACCCCCCCCCCACCCCCCCCCCCCCCCCCACCCCCCCCCCCCCCCCCCCCCCAGGGGGGGGGGATCTACGGATGTGTGTATCTAATTTGCCTGCCTCTGTGGGATACACATGCCCGACTGAATCTCTAATTACATCATAAAAGACTTGAAAACCTCGTCATTAGCCTTTATGTAGTCCTTCTGTGTTTGATACAAAAGGAAACCTCCAATATGTTGCTTTAGATTAGACTTTTGAAATCTTCTGTGATTATCATTTTCACCCAATCTAGATTTGATGGCATCCCACATCTCTTTTGCATTAGTTATCTTATGAAATTTAGCAAGATGATCTTCTGGTAAAGCCATAAGCAAAGTGGTCCTAGCTTTTCTTTCTCTTTCTCTGGCTAGGATCTCTTCTGCAGTCCTGGGAGGCAGAACTTTGACTTGACCTTGTGCTATGTGGGTGATTGATAATGGACCATTCCCATTTTGTATTACTTTCCCAGATTGGTAAGTCTGTATATGGGCCAAAATAATGTTCCATTTTCATGCCTATATGTAATATTCTCCCTTCTTGAGAATAGGAAGTTTGATGGTTGAGACAGTGTGAGGAGTTTGTTGTGTTGGTGTTTGTGATGATGATGGTGGTGGTGGTGTGTTGGTGGAATTTCATCTTGTGAACCAGGACATGATTAGTTTTTGTAAGTAGAGATATATAATGGTTTTTGTTTTCTTACTCAAAGTTTCTCACAGGCTCTGATTACCACTTGTTGTTGGTCCAAATGGAAAAGATCTTTGCAAGGCTGCTAAGGGTGATAGCCAACTTGTATAAATACAGACTTCGACTATATATAACAATACTATGACTTCTATTGTATATGCGGATTCTACACAATAGTATTAAGAAGTAACAATGAAAAACTAAACTTTAATTTTATTAAATCTGTTAAAGTTGATTTACAGATTACGAACTATGAAGATATGATTGTATGAGATGCGACGCCCGGCGCTTGTTGTTCTCTCTATAACTGTCGTAGGGTTCCTTTTATAGACCAAGGATAACCCTAACAGACTTACAAAATACACAAAAGATAATACATATCTTTTCCTACGATATCTCATACATATCTCTTAAATGGTACTAAAAATATTGTATAATAAAGGTACTTAACTAAACTGAGTAGTACTTAACACTTTGTAACTGTCAAGTATAACTATTAACTATCGGTACTAAGTATTATCACAACGGTACTAAGTTAGGATATGTACTTATTCCCAACATTATATTATCTTCCTTTTTCATCATTTTTTTACTTCACTTGATATTTACCAAAGGTATAGAGAAAATTTCATTTTAGAAAATTGAAGTATAAATTTGAGCTAAAACTAAAATTATTACTATCGACTACGTTTTAAATTCAAAAATTGTTGATTTAAGTTTAATTTTCAAAAATTGCACGTATTATTAGTCCGGTTAGAAGCTTATGGGAGAAAAAGCCACAAACTACACTTATGTGCTTCTTTATAGATTTCCAAATAATCCTTGTTTAGCATCTAACTCATACTTAACTCTATCATTTTTTGTTCTTCGCGAAGATCGGCGAATGCTTAGTCTAAAAGTTAAAAGATCCGCGAATGCTTAGTCTAAAAGTTAAGGAACAAGCTAGAGCTCAACACGCTCGATCGAGTCAAAATTTATTCTTATTCTATACAGCAGGAAAGTCAAACTTGTGACAAAACACGTATTTTGTTTTTGAAAATTTTTAAAATTTTTCCTTTTTTTGGTATTTTGGTGGTAAAAACGAGATTAAGTGAAAACAACGGCTGCAGGCAAAATCAAATCGATAGATCCCCCCATACTAGAACCAAACATTGTCCTCAATGTTTTAAGAAGGGTCTCTACGTAAATCTAAAACCGTTTATTAAGTATGCCAAAAGATAAACATTAGTCGATTAGATTAGGATATTGGATTCCCAAAATGAAGATGAGGATGTGAACTCGAGTGATCGAAGGACAAAACCACGAGCACGAGAGGCTTCTAAATCCGAGCAATCCTAGACAATAACACAAAACATAAGCAAACGAGAATGGAAGAGGCGAGCCTCTCACACAACACACTTATTCATTACTACATTATAATTATATTAGGATAAGCATGGGTTGCCACCCACGAAGCGCTTGTTTAAAGTCACTTAGCTTGACCCGGTCCCCCCATACTTGAATTGGTTAAGGGGGATAGAAATGGAGACACAGAACATCCAAGATAGGAATGTTCTATCCATGATACAACATCAGGCTTTTATGATGAAAAAGCTTGGAAGCTTTAAAGCCCCTATGTGATGAAGAAGGAGGAGATTTCTCTTTTGAAGCAAGAACACCGTGATTGAAAACTTTGTCTTCATTTTCGGATAAAAATGGAAGTAAAGTATCAATCATGGGGGAAAGAGTAGCAAGAAATCTTGTGGATTCGACTTCAATGCATATCCCCGGATCGTAAATCTTGTTTCTATCTCCGAAAAGGGAAGAAACATCAAGATCATATCCGAGATCATTATGAGAAGGAATGAAGTCGAAATCCATATGAAGGGTGGGATGGGTGGGCAAAATGTTAGGCACATCAACGGGGATGTCTTCCACCACATCAATGGTTGAATCTCCCGAATCGGGATAATCAACATGAAATGATTCGAACTCGGGAAGGGAAGTAGAATTATCGTCATCTTCCGAGTCAAAATCATCACTCTTAATACCCGGTGGTATTGAGTCATTCGGACTAGGAGATATATCGATCTCTTCCCTAAGAGAGTCACTATCCTTAACGGGGATAGAAAATGTGGGAAGACTCGATGATCGTATTTAGAATAGCATGAAAAATTTTCGGCGGACGGAGAGATGAATTATCGTATAGCAACCTCTCCATAAGACTAATATATTCCTCGTGATCGGTATTAACAATTCCCGGTGGAATTGTTTTGAGTTCACCGGCGAACT
>BQNB010213305.1:0-10070 GCA_026074375.1 Tanacetum coccineum
CTAAGAGGTACACGTTTCTATTTACTTCTTATTATGTGTTAACCATATGCTATTACTAGATCCATTCCGCTGCGTACTCGTAGCTAAACTGGTTACCTAGATTATAAAATCCCAACATTGCCTATATAAGGAAGGAGGCCCAAGGTTTATTCCAAGCTCTCACACACACTCTCTCTCTCTCTCTACCTCTTTACTCTCTCTCTCTAGAATACATCTTCTACTTCACCTCATCTCATCTTATATATTGATATACAGCATATTAAGTTATTTACATATGAGGCGCTGACTTGACCGTCGGAGGGTGGTTCCCGGAGCTTCGGCCTTGGGACCCCTTCTAACAGGTTCTTTCTTGATTGACAGTTTGCTTCTTGGCTCGGGATGACGACGAACGGTGCGTCAAAACCAACCCGACAAGAAAATGCTTCAACATGACCTTTTTATGTTGTCAGAGCTATCACACAAGAAGTTTCTCATGCAAATTAAAGAGGCAATAGAGACACAGCTCAATGATGCTCATAAAAGAATTGCAGATGTTCACGTAGTGATTAGTGAGTTTCTGTTATTCCCGTAAACAATAGACCTTGTTGTGTTACTATCCCCAGTTTTGGTTGACTTTTTAATTCTCGTTTTGTTGCAGTTGGCAAAGGAGAAGATGCTTATACTCAAAAAAGGCATTGCTGAATGCCTAAAAGAGGGTTTACTCGGTTGAAATACGTACTCTTATCCATGTATTAAACTACGTGTATAGATTAACTTTTTCAGGTTGTGCGTGATTCCACGTAATTGCAGATATAAGATAGTTAGCAGCATAATAAGTCGTAAAGATCATCATTTCTTAGGTTCTTGATACTTTACTTCTGCGTTTTCATTGTTGTGGTTGAGAATTGAGATTTGGTTGAGACTCGGCTTACGTATCAGATAGCTAGCAACATTTACATCAGTATCTTGCGGTTGAGATTTGGGATTGTGCAGGCATTTCATTGTTGGTGCTTGCATCTTTATAGCTGTTTATTAATGTTTTTGGTATCATTGTTACTCTTGGTCTAAGGTATGCCTATTGAAAAATTGAACCATTAGTTCACAAGGCATGGGTATCAAAGGTCAACTGAGTTTGTATACAGCAGAAATGGAATCGTCAAATAGTGGAGTATTAATATACAACAGAATTTGTACATGGAAGTCCTGAACTCTATTAGACCTTTCCGATACAAGTTCTCATCTCAAAACAATTAAATATATGCATTTTTAAGTTTCCAAACTCTCCTCAGATTCATTGAACTTCATGACTAATAAATCATAATAAAAATTCTTGACTTAATGTTGATGATGATTATTGACTCTTGAACAGTGTGTTTTAATTGTTGAACGTGACTTATTTATACAAGCGAATACTACTCCCTTTCAGTGTCGCTGGGAGAACTCTTCGAACGTTCAGCAACAGGAGTAAACTCAAGAAATAAATCTGTGTGTGGAGACCCTTTACTAAAAATATCTGCATACTGAAATCTGGAAGGGACATGAAGCACACGAACCTAGAGGTGCAAATTAAAACCGGTTTTTTTAAAAACCGGTCCAAAAAACCGGAACCGGTTTTTAAAAAACCGGAAACGGTTTTAAAAAAACCTGTTTTTATTTAACCGAACCGGTTAAAAATAACCGAACCGGTTAGACCGGTTTTCGGGTTTAATAAGCAACCGGTTTTAAACCCGGTTTTATCCGGTTTTTTAAAATAACCGGTTTTAACCGGTTTTGTATTTATTTATTATTTTTTTTTATATCCGTTATAAAAAAAACCAGTTTTAACCGATTTTAACCGGTTAAAAAAACCGGTCAACAAAGTCGATCAACTAGCCGTTATAAAAAAACCGGTTTTAACCGGTTAAAACCGGTTTTTTTTAAAGAAAAAATCCAAACTCAATAGTCCCCCCGTTTATATACGTTTTTTTTGTTTTTTTGTTTTTTTTTGATGATTTTAAGCCATGCATTGGTAGTATAAATACATGTAATGAGTTGGGGTTGAAAACACATCAAAAACACTCACTAATCTCTTTTTAATCTCTCTAATCGTGATATATATACTCTAATTTCTCTAATTGTATTTGTTTAGTATGTTTCCGGTGTATTGTTTAGTTAAATGTTTGATAATTAACAAATTTATTAAATAAATGTTCGAAGTTTTAAATTCCGAAAAAAAACGAACCGGTATAAAAACCGATTCCGAACATTTATAACCGAAAAATACCGAACCGGTAAAAAACCGATAAAAAAACCGATTCCGAAAATTTATAACCGAAAAAAACCGATTTCGGAAAAACCGAAAAAACCGAAACCGGTTATTAGAAAAACCGGTTTTTTAAAACCGGTTTTAACCGATTTTTTTGCACCTCTACACGAACCTGACCCGAAGCAACATATTCTCGAACAAAATGAATATCAATCTCGATGTGTTTAGTACGCTGATGCTGTACAGGATTAGTAAACATATACGCAACACTCACATTATCACAATAGACAAGAGTAGCAGTAGAGAGAGGAGTGTGAAGTTCAAGCAACAACATTCGCAACACCTTGATATTCTGTCTCAGCACTAGAACGAGACAATGTAACCTGTCGTTTGGCAACCAAGACAAAAGGTTATCACCAAGGAACACACAATACCCAGAGGTAGACCTACGAGTAACAGGGCAACCAGCCCAATCAACATCTGTATAAGCATGAGTGAACAATGGACGAGATATGAAGCTGAAAAGTTCATGGTCAATAGGCCCAGCGAACTGAGGGCAAAAATACGCTTCAAAGCATGTATAAAATTGATCACGAGGATCATGCATGTAAAGACAGATCTGCTGCACAACATAAGATATATTCGGGCGTGTGAATGTCAAATACTGAAGGGGCACCTGCAAGCTTCGATATAAAGTAGGGTCACTGACATATCACCATCAGAACGCGAGTTTAGACTCAGTGTCCACAGAGGGTCTTGCATGAGTGGTAGCAATGCTGTACTGTGAGCGCGCTCAAGAATTTCCTCTGCAAATTTAGACTGAGACAAAAACAATCCAGACTTCGATCGCTGTGCAGATACACCAAGGAAATAATTGAGAGAGCCAAGGTCAGTCATAGCAAACTCACTATGAAGTAAATGTAATAATGGCGGCTGTAAGAGAGCAGTAGACCGAAGCTGTGAGTATAATGTCTTCCACATATAAGAGCAATAAGCAACATCTGAACCCATGTGATACATCAAATAGTGACTGATCGGTTTTACATTCTGAATATCGACACGTGTAATAAATCTAGGGCAAACCGCTGAAACCATGCCGAAGACTTGTTTAGCCCCTACAAAGAACGCTGCAAATGACAAACATAATCAGTGGCGGGTGCGGGAATCAACATACCCTGGTGTGTTGATGCCTGTAGTACTGGCTCCGCTTATAACTGGTTCCCATGATAGAAAAGTCATTCTTCACATCAAGCTGATGAATAGGCCAATCACGTGTCACTGCAAGACTCAAGACAGTACGAATAGTAGCCGGTTTGACGATCCGACTAAAGGTCTCATCACAATCAATCCCCTGTTGTTGACTGCGACTAAAGGTCTCATCACAATCAATCCCCTGTTGTTGACTGCGGCCATTCGCAACCAATCGAGCTTTATACCTGCTCAACGATCCATCTTCATTAAACTTATGCTTGAAAAAGCCACATAAATCGAACAATATAACATTAGCTGGACAGGCATAAGAGAGCCCACGTTCGTTAAAAATCAAAGGCATTAATAAATCATCTACCATAGCCTTCTATGTCCATTAGGGTCACGAAGAGCATGTAAATGAGAGCGAGGAATAGGCGAAGTAGTGGTGGCATGACAATTCATACGCGCAAGAGGTTTTGAAATTCCGGCTTTTGCACGGGTGACCATATGATGAGTATTGGTAGTTGGGGCGTTCCCATAGCATGATAGCACAGTGAGTATAGTGGTTATAGTGGGTTAGCTTGGTGTAGTGGCAGCTCGTGATTTAAGATAAAAAGGATCGGCTTTGTTGTTGGGTTTTGGAGTTACGATGGGGGGTAAGCGTGGGGTGGTGTGGGGATTGCGTGGGCCTTGAGGGCGATTGGTGTAGGGCTCGTGTGAGTAGCGAAGATGAGGCCTGGCAGTTGGGGGAGTAATTGGTGATTGTTAAATATTAGTTTTGGTGACGTCTGTGTTGTGAGGGGGTCAGCAAGAAATCGTTAGGATGGGGGTGTGTCGGGCGTCTCATTGGGACCAACAGAGGAATTGGTCATCATCAAAGATGACATGTCGGGGAAATTAGGATTTTGTTGGTTGAAAGTTCAAGGCAACGGTACCCTCGATGTAAGAGCCGGATAACCAAGACAGAACACTTGCTGTGGACCAAGGTTTAAAGTTATGATCCAAAGGAAATTGTGGAACATCAAAGATAATTTTTTGCTCCCCAAACACCCGCAAATGATCATTTGGGTTGGTTTTGTTTTATGAAAGCTATGAACGTATCTCATTATTGAAAGGCAGTGGATGGAAGGATATTTAAAAGGTGATGCGACCATGTTTAAGTGGCCTTCCACCCAATATGATAAGGGTGTGTGTGGCTTGAAACAGTAAGGTGGCGGGTAATGTTGTAAGGGTGTGTACATACTTTCGATTTCCCATTATTTTTGTAGAGGTTTTAGACAAGAAAACCGAAACTGCTGCAGAGCATTTTGGCGTAATAAAGGGTTGTGAAAGCGGGTATTATCATACTCACCTCCAAGGTCACATTTGGGGCAAAGCCGTAATATCAACATTAAATGTTTATCACATATGCGCGAAAAGTAACAAAGGTATCGAGAACAAGTCGATTTATGAAGGCAAATATACACCCAAACATAACGGCGAGAATGATAAAAAAAATAGCATAATATTTAATGGCCACTTTTCACTTGAGATGGGGATGCCACCAAATCAGCAGTGAATAATACAAATACATAAAAAAAAAAAAACCCGACCCAACATTCAACTCGGAACTGTAAAAACGGGAGCTAGTGCTGTTTGCCTAATTGACAAGGCATGATACAAACGGGCAACTTTGTTTTAATATATAAATAAAATCAAATACACCAAACGACGAAGCAACATCTTCACTCGGTGTCCAAGGCGTCTGTGCGACGTGAGTGTGGGGCTCAATGAAAGCGAAGCAAAAGATTGTGGAGAGGATTTTGTTGATTGACAGGGTATAGACACCGGTATCTATCACAACGAGAAGAAGCGTCGTCTGGTAAACCTTCACATAGGAAAATCCATAATCATCAAAATCAACAGATTACATTATTGTCACATGTGAATTGACGAACCGAACTCAAATTTTTAATTATATTAGTGTGAACAAGAACATGATGAAGGTGAATAGGTTTATGTGGTGTATGCAAAAGGCTATGGACCGTGTGAGTCACGGGTATGGGTTGGCCGTTGCCAACAAATACAGATTTATACAAGCTTGGATTGTTAAAAGAAGTGAGCATACCTGTGTTCTCGGCTAGATGAGAGGACACCCCAGTATCCATGTTCTAATTTGATTCTTGTAGAGTCATCGTTTGCACCTTTGTAGACGGTAGATGAATGTTGGCCAGCTGGGATTGAGTAATTTGGGTCGGCTGGGGCTGCACTTTGGCCGACTGAATTGGCACAAAAGACACCAAATTTAGCTTGAGGGTGTGTCATAGTATGTATGCCGGGATGAGCAGGTGAATGACAATATGCCCAAGTCCAGACTAAAGATAAACATAACCCAAATTGTTAGGTTGGGCCGAGTATAGGGGTATGGGGTATGAAATGGATTCGGCCATGTTGGACTGTTGGAAGTTAACAAAGCCCATGTTGGGTGTAAATGGATATGATCCATTAAAGTAGCTTGATAATGCAACATTATATTATTGTAACACCCTGAGACGTGTTGAATAGCAGTAGAACCAATTGTGTTATTATACACTTGTTCATATTGTGCGCTTAGAAGCAAAGGTAATACGCAAAATTAAGCATGCAATATGAAAAAGAAATAATGCAAGCAAATGATAGCAGCAGCAGGCAAGCAAAGACAGAAAAAAAATGCAACGACAGATTTAAGGATTTAGGGGCGTGTATTTTTTTTTGAAGTGTTTAGGGTTGACTCTGATTACCATATTAGAATATGATAATTCACCATTGAAGGCTAATTGATTTTCTTGCCTTCAATTGATAACAACTATCCTATATATATGATATAAGAGAACATTCTAGAATCGTTACCATGGGCTTGAGCCCAATACAAATTAATGACTAATAAATACTAATAAATGTCTTGACTTGACTTGGAGATGATTATTGACCTTAAAAAAAGACCTTTTTTTTTTTTATTGTATGGACGTTGACGTGAGTTGATACAAGGGCTAATAATTAGATTTGCTAAGTAGTTAATTTGACCGTTGACTGTTGACCGTTGACCGTTGACTTATTCGGCCCAAACCAAATTTGGGAGTTTAGTCCCTAATGTTTTTTAGGTTTGGAATTGCTTACTTATTATGCCTATGTATTTAGTATATAAAACATACCCAATGCTTCATTAAATAATACACAAAACACAATCAATAATACCATTCTATGTTATTTCAGATGCTTAAAACCACAGCATGTAAAAAAGAGCTAACAAACCGCTGAAACCATGCCCGAGGAGCTTGTTTAAGCCCATACAAAAAACGCTGCAAATGACAAACATAATCAGGGTGAGCGGAATCAACAAACCCTGATGGTTGATGCATGTAGACCGTCTCACATAACTTAGCCATCTAATAGTTTAACGGTGTAAATTGTAATGTAGGATTGTAGGTCTATTGTTAATATGTGTGTTTGATACTTCAAAAAATTTGTTTTTTTATAATTAGTTATATTTTGTGATTAAACAGATGGTGTGATTAGGCATATCGTTAATTTACAACCATATGAATCCAACAAGAAGTTAAGATGACAAAACTCAATCCACCAACACATGACCTTCAATGGCTTCGGTGACCGTCATAGAAGCTGCTTCTTCTTCTACAACTATCAAATACACACTCAAATCACTACACTTTAAGTCAAACTCAAAATTGAACACTACTTCAATACTACCTCATTTCATTTCCAAACACAAATCACTACAATTACTATTTAGGTCAAAATTAACACCTCACTTTCAACCACTCGTCACGTCATCATCTAAACGTGACGATGATGTTATTTACAGTCACGCTTTTGGCGCCAAAACAATCAACCGGTTACATTTTAGGTCAAAAATAGCGTCTTCATCTTCGAAAAGCGATATAATTGAATCATTAGGTGAGGGTGAAGTTGACGGTAACGGTGATGGTGAGATTGAGGGAGTTGAGGTGGAGATAGAGAAGGTGGGTAGGAATAGACGGAGAATAAGGTCGAAAGTGGCGATTGACGCCACTTTGGAGACGGTTTGGGGGATTTTAACGGATTACGAACGATTAGCGGACTATATACCAGGTCTTGTTGTTAGTCAAGTGCTCGATAAGCAAACTAACTTTGCTCGCCTTCTTCAGGTACCACCATAGATAGATAGATGCATTCGTGTCTTTTTTACTCATTATAGTCACGATTGCGCGAAATGTAGCCATTTTTAGGAAATACATATTGGTTGCTAGTTATAAGTTTATAGTAGGTAAAGGGTAAATGGATGAGCTTTTCCTAGGAGGGCGAGACCTTTTTCCTAGGAGGAGCGAGTCCTTGACTCATATGTAGCGGTAAATATAGTAACGATTGAGGCGAAATGTAACAATTTTTTTAGGAAAAAACATTTTGTTGCTCAGTTAGTAAGTACTTAAATAGGTAAAGGGTAAATGGATGAGCTTTTCCTAGGAGGGCAAGTTCTTGACTCATATGTAGGCGGTAATTATAGTAACGATTGCGCGAAATGTAGCAATTTTTAGGAAATACATATTGGTTGCTAGTTATAAGTTTATAGTAGGTAAAGGGTAAATGGATGAGCTTTTCCTAGGAGGGCGAGTCCTTGACTCATATGTAGGCGGTAATTATAGTAACGAGTGAGCGAAATGTAGCAATTTTAAGAAATACATATTGGTTTCTATTTATAAGTTGGTTATAAGGAGGTAAAGGGTAAATGGATGAGCTTTTCCTAGGAGGGCGAGTCCTTGACTCATATGTAGGCGGTAATTATAGTAACGAGTGAGCGAAATGTAACAATTTTTAGGAAATACATTTTGTTGCTAGTTATAAGTTTATAGTAGGTAAAGGGTAAATGGATGAGCTTTTCCTAGGAGGGCGAGTCCTTGACTCATATGTAGGCGGTAATTATAGTAACGATTGAGCGAAATGTAACAATTTTTAGGAAATACATATTGGTTGCTAGTTATAAGTTTATAGTAGGTAAAGGGTAAATGGAGTGAGCTTTTCTAGGAAAAAAGGGGAGACCTTGACTCATATGTAGGCGGTAATTATAGTAACGATTGAGCGAAATGTAGCAATTTTTAGGAAATACATATTGGTTGCTAGTTATAAGTTTATAGAAAGGTAAAAGGGTAAATGGATGAGCTTAATCCTAGGGGGCGAGTCCTTGAACTTCATATGTAGGCGGAATTAATAGTAACGATTGCGCCGAAATGTAGCAATTTTTAGGAAATACATATTGGTTGCTAGTTATAAGTTTATAGTAGGTAAAGGGTAAATGGATGAGCTTTTCCTAGGAGGGCGAGTCCTTGACTCATATGTAGGCAGTAATTATAGTAACGATTGCGCGAAATGTAGCAATTTTTAGGAAATACATATTGGTTGCTAGTTATAAGTTTATAGTAGGTAAAAGGTAAATGGATGAGCTTTTCCTAGGAGGGCGAGTCCTTGACTCATATGTAGGCGGTAATTATAGTAACGATTGCGCGAAATGTAGCAATTTTTAGGAAATACATATTGGTTGCTAGTTATAAGTTTATAGTAGGTAAACCGTAAACGCTAAATGGGGATGACTTTCCAGGAGGGGCGATCCTAGACTCATATGTAGGCTGTAATAATAGTAACGATTGCGCGAAATGGTAGCAATGTTTAGAAATACATATTGGTTGCTAGTTATAAGTTTATAGTAGGTAAACCGTAAACGGTAAATGGATGAGGTATTCCTAGGACTGCGAGTCCCTGACTCAGATGTAGGTGGTAATTATAGTAACGAGTATGGAAATTATCAATGATACTTGCGTGCATTTTGTTAGTAATAGAAATGTAGGTAAGAAGAAGAGGCTGCTATGGAGTATTATTGACATAAATGATTCAAGTAACTATATACAAAAAGTACACTCATTTAAGCTAGATAACAATTTCTTTAGGTAAACCACCACCAAATGGCTTAGTGGTGAGGTCTTGGCTTTCAAACAAGAGGTCAAGGGTTCAAACCTCGCTAGGTTGTACATTTGGGGGTGGCCAGGGAAGGGTCCGACACGGTGGTCCTCGGTAAAAAAAAAAAAAGAAAATTAATCTAAAAGATAACCTGGTGAGGCCTGTACAATCTGAGTCAAAAAGAAGACTTCGCCTCAATCCCGATTATGTAACCTGAATAGGGAAAATCACATCCATTTAACAATGTCTTTGGGTAACCATAGTTTCTGAACTTTTCGCTGACTAATCCACGAGGCTTGAAGCCACCGCCACATAGACTGAAACATGGTAAAGACCTCCCCCAAGGGGTGGCCACTTCAGGGTTGTTTGCACCAAAGAGGGTTTACACTTGAGACCTCTCGCAATTTAGTGATGCTTTTACCAACTTGGCAACCCTTGGGTGACTAGCTAGCTAGATAACAGTGTTATTATTAGTTTAGGACCGATTATAGTAACTACTACGAACCGATACTAACATTTTGCCACTGATTCATAGTTGAAAAGCTAAAAAAAAGTTGCTACTATTGACAAAAAAAAAACGATCATGGTGACTTCTATGAAACTATATGTGCATTTTGAATGTGACCATAGCAGGCTGAGGTAAAATTTGCTATTTATAGACAAGGGAAATGCAAGTACATTGTTATTGTAC
>BQNB010213308.1:0-10070 GCA_026074375.1 Tanacetum coccineum
ATTAAGAAGGTTGAGAAAAGAGGAAATGTAGGGGAACCTAGCAAGGATAAGAATGGTAGGGATGATAATAAGAGGGCTAGGATTGGTAATGATTTTGCTACTACTGTAAACCCTGTAGGAAGAGAGAATACATGTACTGGGCCCAAGTGTACCATCTGCAACTCCTTCCACGCACCCGGTGGGATTTGTCGCACATGCTTCAACTGTAACCGCTCGGGTCATTTGGCAAGGGATTGTAGAAGTGTGCCAAGGAATGTAAATCCTGTCAATGCTAGAAACCCAACTGTTAGGGCATGTTATGAGTGTGGTAGTACCGACCATGTCAGGCCAGCTTGCCCTAGGTGGAATAGAGTACAAGGACCGGGAGAAAATCATCCAAATCAAGTTGCTACTAATAATGGGGGTCAAGGTCGTGGAAACCAAGGGAACCACGCTAGGGGTAGGGCATTCATGTTGGGAGCAAAGGAAGCCTGCTAGGATCCAAACATTGTGATGGGTACGTTTACTTTGAACAATCATTTTGCCACTACTTTATTTGACTCTGGTGCCAACTATAGTTTTGTTTCCACTACTTTTATACATCTGTTAGGCTTAGAGTGCAACTATTTAGGTTTCAAATATGAGATTAATATAGCTAGCGGGCAGCTAGTAGAGATTGATAAGGTTATTAAGGGTTGCAAACTAGAAATTGAGGGTCATGTCTTTGACATCGACTTGATACCTTTTGGGCATGGAAGTTTTGATGTGATTATAGGCATGGACTGGTTATCTAAATATAAAGCTAAAATAATTTCCCATGAGAAGGTAGTGAGGATACCACTACCGGATGGCAAGGTACTTAGAGTATTAAGAGAGAGACCGGAAGAGAAAGTGAGATTTTTAATGGGTGTTAAAAAACAAGAAGAGATTGTCGTGGTTAGAGATTTTTCTGAGGTATTCCCGGATGACCTATCTGGATTACCGCCTAAATTGGTAAATTAGTTTCGAAATGAGTTAACCCTGGAAGCAACGCCGTAGCAAGTCTCCTTATCGTTATGGCACCTTCTGAATAGGAGGTGTTAGTCTGGGACACATCAACTCAAAGGAACTCCAAGACAACGTTTTCAGTTTCGACCAATTACATCGCCGATGGATGAGTGCCGGGTATTGTTCGTAAAGACAAAAATAGATGGTTCTTTTAGGCTGTTCATTGATATAGGGAATTGAACAAGATGACTGTTAAGAATCGTTATCCACTTCCTAGAATTAATGATCTATTTGACCAACTGCAAGGGTCGCAGTTTTTTTTCTCGAAGATAGATCTTAGGTCGGGATACCATCAGCTGAGAGTGCATGAGGAAGGGACATTCCAAAGACTACTGCGTTTAGAACTTATTATGACATTTTGAGTTCCTGTAATGCCCTTTTGGTCTGACTATCGCACCAGCAGAATTCATGGATAAATAAGAAAAAGAAGATTTGTAGGCCTTATCTTTAGATAAGTTTGTGATAGTGTTTAATAGACGAACTTAATCTCCTCTAAGACTCAATATGAGCATGTAGAACACTTAAGGTTAGTCTTGGAACAACTCAAAAAGGAGAAAATGTATGCTAAGTTTTCTAAGTGTGAATTCTGGCTAAGAGACGTACAGTTTCTTAGGCATGTGATAAATAGTAATGGGATTCATGTAGACCCTAGTAAGATTGAAGCTGTAATAATTGGGAAATCCCTAGAACACTTTCGACTGAGGTTTCGTTTGTTCTTAGGATTGGATGCTATTATCGTAGATTCAGAGAACTTATTCTAAGATAGTTAAGTCTCCTCACTCATCTTGACACATAAAGAGTAAAAGTACTTTTGATTGGGGTTGAGGAACAGGAATTGGCATTTCAACTAACTCTTGAAGGATAATTTTGTAATGCGCCTATTCTAGCTCATCTTGAAGGCCAAGAAGACTTTGTGGTATATTGTGAAGCCGTCCAGATAGATTAGGCGGTGTGGTTAATGCAAAGAGGTAAGTGATAGCCTATGCGACAAGCAGTTGTGAAAATTCATGAGAAGAATTATACTACCCATGATTTGGAGTTGGGTGCGGTCGTGTTTGCACTTAAGATCTGGATACATTATCTGTATGGAACAAAGAGTGTCATCTATACAAACCATAAGAGTCTTCACCATACCTTTAGTCCAAAAGAATTAAATATGCGACAGCGTCGCTGGATAGAGTTGTTTAGTGATTATGACTGTGAAATTCGCTACCATCCTGGTAAGGCGAATGTGGTGGCTGATGCCCTAATCAGGAAAGAAAGAGTAAAGCCTAAGAGAGTTAGAGCTATGAATATGATCGTTCAGTCAAGTATCAAGGATATGATACTGGCGGCTTAGAAGGAGGCTGTGGATAAGTTTGGAGGATTGCAGAAAGGTTTGGATGAGATGATAGAATAAAGAAGTGATGGAACTTTGTACTACCTAGATCGAATATAGGTAATAAGGGTGAGGTGAGAACCCTGATAATAGACGAAGCCCATAAGTCGAAGTACTCTGTACACCTAGGAGCTGATAAAATGTATTATGATTTAAGAGATAGGTATTGGTGGTCTGGAATGAAAAAGGATATAGCTAAGTATGTTAGTAAGTGTTTGACTTATTTGAAGGTTAAGGCTGAGCATCAAAGGCCATCTAGCTTGCTTCAGCAACCTAAGATTCCCGTATGGAAATGGGAAGGGATAGCTATGGATTTTGTAACTAAGTTGCTTAGGACTAGTAGTGGGCAGACACATCCTGAGTCATTGTGGACCGGATTGACTAAGGTCTAGTCTCATTTTCTACCTATGCGTAGGAATAAAAGATGGACAGGTCAGCTAGATTGTATTTGAATGAGATAGTTTGCAAGACATAGGTGTGCCGAACTCGATTATATCAATTCGTGATAGTCGTTAACAATCAAGTTTTTGGCAGTCAATGCAAGAGGCATTCGATACATTTAAGACAAGAGTACGACATAACACCCATCAGCAACCGATGGTCAGAGTGAGCGGTACAAATCATACATTGGAAACAATGCTTAGAGCGTATACGTCAAGACATCGGGGGAAGTTGGGAATGTCATACTTTCAGTTGGTTGAGTTTTCATAGTTATCATTCTAGTGTGAGATGTGCTTCGTTTGAGGCATTATATGGTAGAAAGTGTCGTTCACCAATTATGTGGGCTGAGGTGGGAGAAGGTCAGTTGATAGGACCTGAGTTAGTGCAAGAGACTACTAAGAAGATCTCGTAAATTAAGGATAGACTTAATGTTACGCGTGATCCTCAAAAAAGTTATGCTGATAAGAGGAGGAAGCCTCTAGAGTTTAGTTTAGGTGACTATGTCTTGCTCAAAGTGTCGCCTTGGAAAGGTGTGATACGCTTTGGGAAGAAAGAGAAGTTAGCACCTAGGTTTGTTGGACCATTTGAGATTGTTGAGAAAGTAGGCCCTGTGGCCTATCGGTTCGATTTGCCTGCGGAATTGAATGGTGTTCATGACACGTTCCACGTGTCTAACCTTAAGAAGTGTTTGGCTGATCCAATACTGCAAGTGCCTTTGGATGAGATTCGAGTTGATGCTAAGTTGAATTTTATGGAAGAGCTGGTGGAAATTTTGGAAAGAGAGTTTAAGAAGTTGAAGCGTAGTAGGATTGCCATCGTCAAGGTTCGGTGGAATTCGAACAGAGTCCCTGAATTCCACGTGGGAAGAAAAAACGTAAATAAAAATGAAATTTGAGAACCCGCATTTGTTTAGTGAAGTTTCTAAGTAATGAATTTTTGGGACGAAATTCTTTTTAAGGGGGGTAGAATGTAACCCTTGCCCTTTTGTAGTTTCTGAATATTAACAATTAATAGTCTCTTTGACTATTGACTTTTGGACCATTTATTCAGATTTTATACCGTGTTGACGGTGATGATTTTTATGAGAATTGTGATGAATTGTGGTTTATGGTGATTAATAATCCCTTTTGGAACGTATTATTGTGTTATGTGTATTCCGGGTGGTTTGACTTGTGAATTTTTGAGAAATGCCGAAAAACGAGTCTGACACGTCCATTAATGTCCAAATGAGTTTTGAAAGGGTTTAAAGTGAAAATATGTCATGTGAATACTCTAGGTTAATGGAAAGGTATTTTTAAGGAGAATAAAAATACTAATGAACTTTGGGGTAAATTTTACGACTGAGTTTTACGAGCTTTTAAGTGATCCCAACACGAAAAGAAAGACCTGACACCCCCTAGGATCCATGGCCGGTCAAATAAGTCAACAAGAGACAATATAGCATTTTTTTAGCAAGCTTGTCTAAAATTTGTACATTTATATTCCTACCACTAGACAATTCCACACATTCCATTTCATTTCAAAAAAATAAAACACGCACTTAAATGTGTGTGTATGCGTCCGAATTAAGCCGCCAACAAAAACACCATAGATTTTCCAACTTTGATCGATAACGTGATATTCCGGGTTGATACGAGTGTTTGGGTGTTCATTTAAACAACGTTTGGGTTGTCCGGTTCGTGTCAAAATATACATTTCTGAAGATTTTCTTGTAAGTTTTCAAATTTAAATTTCATTTGTCCTTTTGGGTTTATTTTGATGCATAGATGTTAGTTGTACAAGTTGATCGTTGTGAAAATTGATTTTTGGAAGCGAAATTAATAAAAAAAGGTGTGGTTGGTTCGTGGGTTGTAAAAAAAGAAAAAGATGATTTTTGTAGTTTTGATGTTGTGGTCGTAATGGTTGAATAATATGTGTTGCTAGATAGCTTATTTTTTATAGTAGCTTGTATAGCTTATTCGGGCTTATTTTAAGTTATTTCTTGGCTTATTTTGGGTTTATAAGCCACGAAAATTCCTCAAAGTCACTAAGGAAAGTGATATATGATATTTTTGTGTGATGAACATATGTTTGTGTCTATCTTGAGGCATATGGTGGTAACCAAATGCGATCCGTGCTTTATTAGCATATTTTTCAAAGCATAAAATACGTATTTTTGAGCTATTGGACTCATAGCCCAATAAGTCTATTTAAGCCGCAGCTTAACAGGAAGGCTTATTGTGGTCCAGATTACTTTTACTTATAAGTATACATATCATATTATGTGTAAAAAAGGAACCTTGTTTTAGGACCTTGGAATGTATTTTTGACTATAAAAACTTAATATGACTCCTTGTTGGTCTTAAAGCCCAATAAGCGTATTCAGATCGGTTGGTGAGAGTTTTGTCGGACTTTTGAAAGTGGAAATGTATTTACGAAGCGATATTGAACGATATTTTGGGGAAAACGTTTTAGTAAACGTTAAGGATTGAGATTTTAGAATTTTGTCGAAAAGTGTCGAATTTGTGAAAAATGTTGAAAATAAGGTTTGAAACCTTGAAAAACGTTGTATAAGCGTACGAGTCATGTCAAAATTTCGTAAAAAGTCTATACTTAGAAATTTTTCTGAAAACATGATTTTTTATTTTTAAATAATAAAATATTATTTAATAGTTTATTTATTTAATAAATTCACTAAAAGACAAAATATATTTTTTCTCGAAACTTCTCTAATGTGTTTATTAAGAGTAAACGTTCATTTCCAACCGTATATATTATATGAAGTGACTAAAGTTACTGCATAGTTTGTCGAAAATATATTGTAATTAGTAATTATAAATATTTATTTATATTACTTATCTATTTTCTCTAAATAGTATAAGTATGTATTATCGAGTAATGGGATTGATACGATTGTGGAAATGTGTCGTCGACCATCACACCACTAAATTGTTTTAGGTAATTGTACAACGCGTCTAAACTCTATGCATCAAACAAACGGAAGATGTTTTGGAATTGATAATTAAATTTAGGGAACATTAACTGGACTAGGTTTCGTGTGCGTACGTCGTATGCATTTGCTGTGTGATTTGAGATTGTTGCTAAAGACTGCTTGAGGTGAGCTTCGCGTACCCCACTTTTTATTTGTATTTTTTTCCGTTGGGGGAAAAATGATACCTCAAATGTGTTTGAAATTGTTTTTGAATTGATCTATGCGTGTGGTTTTGTTATTGGGACAAGATATGTGCTTATGACTGCTATGTGAATATTATGTGATGCATGATTGTTTGGGATCGATGTTAGTAACGCCTACCCAGTGTGATTTGTAGGAGATTAGAGACGGATGGGTACGCCTACCCAGTATTGTTGATTATTGGAGCGGATTGGTACGCCTACCCAAGTGAATTGAGTCCTGCCCTAATAATTTAGTGTTGCACGCTGGGTAGGACCCTTAGGTGCTAAGTTACATATGGAGTGACTACGGGGATGCTAATGTCTTGGATTGCTTGCATATCTTCCACCATCATATAAACACTATTATCCACTGTATGAAATATTGGCACGAACTTTTGGGTTAAGGTTAAAACCTACGATCTCATCAACAATTTTTGTTGTGACGTTTTCAAGTATCATTTTTCAGGTGTAATGAAAAGAAAGAATAATTTGGTGATTTTGATAGCAACTTAGAGAGTATCCCCGATGGAATTTCCAGTGAATCTTGCTTTCTCTTCTTGGTGTTTTTGATTTTTAGTATTTTAGGATGTTTTTCGGATTAAGTTAGGATTTTGAACCCCTATGTGGCATTGAAATATCTTTTGTAAGAGGTTGTGGATTTTAGTTGTGATTTGGGACATCACTCGAGTTGTTCGAGGTTGATGGTCTTTATAGCACTTGGAGTTTATGAAATGTAGTTTTCTCTATTTTGTATCTTGTGTTATGATTGATCATTAAGTTGCATTCTTGAGTTTCTGCCTTTGTCGGGGTGTGACCGAACCTTTCTCCTTAAGACCCATCTAGACCCAAACCCATCTAGACCCAAACCCATCTAGACCCAAACCTATCTAGACCCATCCTCTTAAAAGACCCATCTAGACCCAAACCCATCTAGACCCAAACCCATCTAAGACCCATGACCCGACCCAACCCAACCCAACCATTTTGCCACCTCTAATCTATCTTATTTCAATCAATCGAGTTGTGAGGGAAGTCTTGTATCCGTTGGATCAAGCCTAGATAATTGTGGATCTAGTTGGGGTTTGGTAAGCTTCCAAGGGGAAATTGCTAGTGTTCCTAGTTGATCTAAGTGATCCTAGAGGTTTAGTCGAATCACGGGTTCTTAAGGGCGATGTTAATACAAATAATGTAAAAACATGATTTATATTTTTTGACTTCTCAATGTTTTGATAATAACAAAATGGAAAAACGTTTACGAAAAAAATAAACGTTTACAAATTATTAATCGTAAAATTCCATTTCTAAGATTAGTAATCACTTAAGGTATGAACAAACAAATCATTAAGCATGATTAGTGATCACTTAAGGTATGAACAAAATATTTTCTAATTAAAAGAAAAGTTTTATTAAAAACTTAAATTTGAAATTCAAATTTTCTCCTCAAAATGGAAGGTTCCATAACAGATACAACCTTCACCACAAAAAGACAAAAACAAGAGCGTAGTCTACTGGGCAGCACCCTTATAGGCCTGGCGGCCCCTAGATATATCTGGGACCGCCGGGACCGCCCTCAGTGACCATTGGGTTTTCCTGCCTATAAATACTCCTCCATTCCTAACAGAAAATGAGACCTCTTTGCACGAAATTTTCAGATAATTTCCTCTCATCTAAAAAAATAATCTTTCTCTCTCTAAATATCATAATCACGTAACATTTCTTAGAATCTTTTTATTCAAGTGATCTAATCTCTCTTCTCATCTCTCCTTTTCTCCAATCAAGTGCAAAGAAAGACCATCGTATTCGCCAAGAAACGAATTGTTATTTAGTGATCTCTCCTCTCTTCTTCTAAGTATCAAATCTCTATTGTAATTATATTATGTAATTGTGTGATGCGGATTGTTGTGTGATAACCCGTAGTAAGCTTGTAAGTGTATAGTGAATTGTGATGTAGATTGGTTCTAAGCTAAGATTAGGACTCGCCATTTACTAGAGTCGGAAAATAAGTCGTAAGCGACGTGTACATTGTTTCTCCGCCCTGAAGGAGCATTGTTGACATAGGAAATTTCTAGTAGATACCGTTTGGTTTGTTGATTGAGAAGGGCGAAGAAGAGCTTCGTAAGCGAACCACTAAAAATCTTGGTGTCTTGGTATGATTGTTCCTATCTCTCATCCTTTTATAATAGTTGTATAAACTATTTAGTATTAGTTTAGATATTTACCTTGTTGATTCATATTGTTGATTGATTGAACAAACAACTTCGAATCTAAGTATTTAAAAGTAAACTTTTAAAACGTAAACGAACCTATAAACAATTCAAGAAAAACCCACCCCCCCCCCCCTTCGAGTTTCCACAAATTGGTATCTGAGAAGCCAATATCACTTCAAGATTTTTTCAAAATATATTGTAATTTTAAAAAGCTTGGATCATCTATGATTCCGACACATATCTTAGAAAGGGCAATCCATGCAAAACCACCACTTTTGAAAGTGACCAATTTTAATTATTGGAAAAATAATTTGAGACATATGTTAAATCAAAAGATCTTGATCTTTGGCATGTTATTACTAACGGTGATTTTCAACCTATTCAAAAAAATCCGAAAACCAAATTAGATGAGGTTATCCCTTTTGAAAAACAAAGCTGACATCTTAAAAAGAAGGATTTGAAAAATAATGAAGTGAAAATGGTTATTTTTAATGCTTGGCCTAAAAAAGAATATGAAAGAATTTTCATGTGTAATACGGCAAAAGAAATTTGGAAAACATTGTTAATCACCTACCCAGGTAATATTCAAGTCAAAGATAATAAGATCGACCTTTTGGTTCAACAATATGAACAATTCGTCATTTCTGAAGACGAATCTATAGATAGTGCTTTTTTCTAGATTTAATACTATTATTAATAGTCTAAAAGGTCTTGATGAAGGTTACTCTAGCAAGAACTATGTTAGGAAATTTCTTATGGATCTACATCCTAAATGGAGAGCAAATGTCACGGAAATTGAAGAGTCAAAAGACTTAACATCACTATCTCTTGATGAGCTCATCGGGAACCTCAAAGTTCACGAAATGATCATCTAGAAAGATTCCAAAATAGTCAAAGAAAAAGTTGAAAGGAAATCTCTTGCTTTAATGGCTAAGAAAGAATCTAGTGATGAAGAGTGTTCGACTTCCAGAAGTAAAGACGAAGAAAACGTCATGGCGGTAAAAGACTTTAAGAAGTTATTCAAGAGAAGAGGTAGATTCGTGAGACAACCTCGAAACGAGAAAGGACATTCCAAAGAAGCCGAGACGACAAAAATGGTAAGAGTGATAGAAAATGCTTTAGATGCGGCGACCTGAATCATCTTATTGGAGAATGTCCAAAATCACCTAAAGACAAGAACCAAAGAGCATTTGTCGGAGGTTCTTGGAGTGAGAGCGGTGAAGAAGATGAGGAGAAAGTCAATAACAAAACATGTCTAGTAGCTCAAGCATCAAGTGAGGTATATTCCGAATCCTCTTACTTTAGTGATGAAAACTCGTCAATAGATGATTTAGTTTTATATAATGAATATGATAACCTATGCAAAATGAGTTTAAAGATAATCACTAAAAATAAAAGACTAAAATCCACTAGAGATAGCTTAGAAAAATAAATTAGTATTCTAAAAGAAAAAGTGTCTACACTCGAGAAAAACAAAGAAGTTGATCTTGAATGTGTAAAATGTCATATGCTTAAAATTAAAAATGAAAAGCTTAAAGAGGAAGCTCTTAAACTAACCAAGTTTAAAAAGAGCACACAATGCTTAAATGAAATGTTAAATAATCAAAAACCCTCTGGTGAAAAGTTAGGATTAGGGTTTAATTCATTTGAAACATCATCTAGTGGAACTAAGGAAATAAAATTTATGAAAGCTTAAAAAACATGTCCCCTGATGGAGGTCCCATAAATATGGGTGGCCCCCCAAAGCAAATATGGGATCGCCACCAGGAACTACACCTGGATCTGAGAAAAGTGTATTTTTTCAAAAATCTATTTTGGGTTCTAGACCAAAACACATAATAGTAAACAATGTAAGAGTTTCCGTT
>BQNB010213311.1:0-10069 GCA_026074375.1 Tanacetum coccineum
ATAAAAGCATCTTTGGTTTCAAGATTCCATCAAAGGCGGTTATTTTTGAAGACGTTGTCTCTCGTTCGTTTTATTGGTGTCCTTCTAGATGTCCAGCTTCTTTTAGTTGGATTGATTGATGTAAAAACCCTTATCTTGTAACTTTGTAATTTTCTAGCTCCTTGCTAGTTTTTTTTAATAAAATCCGCTGTTAAAAAAAGATTATTAGATAAACTATCCTACAGGAAGTTCATGTCTAATTATTAAACATAGTATATGGCTAATATAGGCTCCTAATAGAAAAAATAAATAGTAGTACAGTTTTTAGTGTCTCTATAATTTACTTGTCATAGTATGTTAGTGGCGAACCCATACTTTGTTGAATTTGTTCTATGAATTGGAAAAAAAAGTGAAATAAAACAGTTTTGGTACAAATTTTGAACTCACAATATGTTTTTTGGGTGAAAAACAAGTGGATACCTTTTTTTGCCAATTTTCCCTCTACCAAATGACGTACTACAATTTATAGTTTATACTAGGAAGCGTTTTTTGCCGTGTTAAGCATGGCCCATGAGTTGATTTGTTAGTCGATTTACTTTCTAGAATTTGTTCACTCACGTATTTTGTAGGTAGTTCGTATTTAGTGACTTAAGCTTCTTCTAGATGTTTAGAATAATTATTAAATAAATAAATGAGCCTTCAAGTTACAATAACATGTAAGTACATTAACAAGTTACATAGTACCAAGTTACACACCAACTCTTCACATATGCCAATGTTTTTCTACCTAATGTTTAGTACCTAAAGTCAAACAACCATACTATGTCTGATCAAGAATAGCAACAATCACCCTATTTTGATTATACAACGTGTAATTTTGAGTTTTTGATATAGCTTATTACTTTATCCCGACGACAGAACTTATAAAAGTTTCATAAGTTAATGTATCATCTTGTTTATATAGGTGTAACAATATTTAATGCACATGCATAACATTTATATATAGTATATTTTATGCATACTTTCATACGAACCATCTTAGTTTTTACTTTTTCTTTATATCTTCTATGAGTTCTATCAATATATTGGTAAGCTTAATTGGTTCTAGATCTTTATGGATTGTGTAATTATGGAGTTACTTTTCATTTAAAAATACAATAATGTGTTGTTATTTAGTTACATGTTCTCCAAAACAACACAACCTTTACTTAAAATAACGCTGGAAAATGTACCACTTGAATCAAAAATACAGAACATGTAATCCTTTAACTTAACTTAAAACCTTTTATGCAGATTTTGATTGGTCTATAGCAATTGACAATTCACTATTTGTTACCTTTCAATTTACTTGTTAATTCATTCTTTTTCATCTGCACACCTGGGTCCTTCATGATCTGCAAAGTATTAAATATATTTCAACAACTTATATAAGCTTTTTGAAGGTAGTTCATGAAAATAGTGCACACAACCATACTTCTCAAATCATGTTCTTCACCTTCTAGGCTACCACGTCTCAATAACTTTAGTTTCAGTTTGAGAGGACAATAATATATAACTATATAGTCTATCTACAAGCCTACACCATGCTTCTTCTTTTTAATAACAAATTCACTCTGTTATATAAACATTTTTGCTGTTTAATAGTTTTTGTTGTGTGATTAAGTTAATTGTTAGAGTATTTAAAGTAGTTTTCAATTCACGGGCATTGCATCATATACATGCATGTCTTCTCTTACCATATAAGATTAGTTTTGCTCTTTAAAAAGAAACAATCATGATGCACATAGCCTAAGGACACTCAACCACCTCCGTTTTCCAATCACAATCCATTTACAAAATGGGGAAAAAAGACCAACTTATTGCAAAGGATTCTAATAAAATTCATTAGGAAAATTAGTAAAACAAAACATGATCGAAATGGGTCATACTTTCATCCTACTAACACACAATCTCCTAAAACAAAGCACCATCTTTGTGTTTTGATCACCATTTGTGTTGCTACCTCTTTAAAGACAATAGGCAGCAATGGGTAATGGCCTTTCCATAAGTAGCTCCATGAATCACCTACAACATTTTAAAGATATGTTAGCACGTACTCATGTCGCCACCATCTTCCTCCATGTCCAGCCTCCTCGGCTCCGGTATGTCGCCTCTAAGTCCTGAACCCCAAACGAATCCGTTAAAAGAAACATAAACAATGTTGTATACAAAAAACCATTACGCATCCCTCGATCATTAAAATTCTTTTTGTCCCTGAATCTTCTCTACTAACGTTTATTAGATTAGTATAATACTATTATATTAGTTTAAGATTCGTAGTGGTCTTATTGTATTACGTTGGAGTTTGGATCTTTTTACAAAGGATTTTCTGATCTATTATTGTTGATCATCAATTAGATTCTTGGTGTTACAACTAAATTTTTAATACATTAATCGTATTATGATGTGCTTCCTGCTATATCATTACTGATTTGGTATGTGCAGCTGAAACCCTAATCTAGTTTAGGGTTTGTTTTTTGGTTCATTACTGTTTAGTCGTGGCATGGTTGGTAATTTTTCATCTGTAGGGTTCGAATGAAGCGAGGTTTTTTGAGCCAGAAAGGGAATGGGGTTGGGAGAGGTGTTTAGGAGAAGCAAGTTTTGATGGCGGATAAGTCGGATGAGGTTAGTAAGCATGTTGATGTGGCGTTAGTAGATGCTACTGGTACTATTCACATATATATTGGTTCGGTTAACAATTCAGGGATTGATGGGAATGGTGATGGTGATTCGGAGAATGATGGGCATACGTGTCTTAATTCGGCTAGTGATGGTGTTGTGGCGCCTCCTCCTATTTTGACACCAAATCTTGGTAAGTCGAGTTCTTATGCTAATGTTACTAGTAAACTAAGAAAGACGAAAGTGAATTTTCGTACTTTGTTTACACCGGCGGGTAATGGGATTAATGTGGTTGTCCCGGTGGAGCCTATTCGAGCTATAAGTGAACGATTTGCTAATACTGTGTATAAATTTTTCTTGGGAAACCAGATGGCTTACCATGTAGTTTCTAACTATGTTAGGAAGACTTGGGGTAAATATGGTCTGGTTGGATCAATGTTTAGCTCGTCTACCGGGTTATTCTTTATTCAATTTAACTCCATGGATGGTCTGAATGCAATACTTGAAAATGGTCCGTGGTTTACTCGTAATAATCCACTTATTCTGTAAAAGTGGCATCCGGATGTGAACCTATTAAAATAGGATGTTGGTACTGTTCTAGTTTAGGTTAAACTCCATGGTGTCCCTGTTACGGCATTTAATGAGGATGGATTAAGCGCCATTGCTACTAAAATAGGTACACCTTTAATGATTGACTCTTATACGTCTGATATGTGCATGCAATCGTGGGGCAGGTCAAGCTATGCTAGAGCTATAATTGAACTTCAAGCGGATGTGGAGTTGAAAGATAACATTGTGGAGGCTATACTGGGGAAGGATACTATACTTGTAATATTCGTGTTGAGTATGAGTGGAAACCGCCTAGATGTGCTTGTTGTAAGGTTTTGGCCATACTTAGGAGGAATGTCCTAAGAATATAGGTAATGGCGAGATGAAGAATTTAAAGAAGACATTGTCATAGTTAGAAACTTCTACGGTGTATTTCCTAACGACCTATCAGGATTACCGCCTTCCTGAGAAATCAAATTTCGTATTGACTTAATCCTTGGAGCAACACCGATTGCAAAGTCTCCCTATCATTTGGCGCATTATGAAATGGAGGAATTGTCGAGTCAACTCAGAGAACTCCATGACAAGGGCTTCATTTGACCAGGCTCATCGCCATGGGGAGCACCCGTATTATTTGTCAAGAAGAAGGATGGTTCTTTTAGAATGTGCATCGACTATAGAGAGTTGAATAAGCGTACCATTAAGAACCGTTATCCCCTCCCAAGAATAGATGACCTATTCGACCAACTATAAGGAACACATTACTTTTCAAAGATAGATATTTGGTCTGGATACGATCAGCTGAGAGTGCACAAGGATGACATCCTAAAGACTGCATTTAGAACTCGTTATGGACATTTTGAGTTCACAATAATACCCTTTGGTTTGACAAATGCACCAGCAGTATTCATGGATATGATAAACCGGGTATGTAAACCTTATCAAGACAAGTTTATGATAGTGTTTATAGATGACATCTTATCTACTCTAAGACTAGGGAAGAGCATGAATTGCACCTAGGATTAGTCTTGGAACTGCTCAAGAAAGAGAAATTGTATGCAAAGTTTTCTAAGTGTGAATTCTGGTTTCAAGAAGTACATTTTCTTGGACATCTGATTAATGACGATGGCATTCACGTAGAACCGAGCAAGATTGAAGCTGTTACAAATTGAGAAGCCCTTAGAACTCCGTCAGAGGTTTGTTCATTTCTAAGCTTAGTAGGGTATTATCGTCAATTCATTGAGAATTTCTCTAAGATTGCCAAGTCACTTACCATCTTGACTTAAAAGAGTAAGACATTTGATTGGGGGTAAGGATTAGGAATTGGCATTTTAAACTTTGAAGGATAAGTTGTGCAATGCGCCTGTTCTAGTTCTCCCAGATAGACCAGAAGACTTTGTGGTATACTGCGATGCATCAAGTCTAGGACTAGGTTGTGTATTGATGCAAAGGGGTAAATCCATGAAAAGAATTACACCACCAATGATTTGGAATTGGGTGCGATCTCAAGATCTAGAGGCACTACTTGTACAGGATGAAGATCGTCATATATACCGACCACAAGAGTCTCTAGCATATCTTCAATCAGAAAGAACTAAACATGTGTCAACGTCGTTGGATAGAGCTTTTCAGTGATTATGACTGTGAAATTCGCTACCATCTAAGTAGGAAGTAGAGAATTAAGCCTAAGAGAGTTCGAGCTATGAACATAACCATTCAGTCGAGTATCAAGGATAAGATACTAGTGGCTCAGAATGAAGCACCTAGTGAGCCAGCAGAAATGCAGCGAGGGCTAGATGAACTAATAGAACGTAGGAGTGATGGATCATTGTATTATCTGGATCAAATATGGGTTTCTTTGAAGGGTGGTATGAGAACCCTGATAATGGACAAAGCCCATAAGTCGAAGTACTCTCTACATCTTGGAGCAGACAAGATGTACTATGATCTTAAAGATATGTACTGGTGGCGGAGAATGAAGAAGGATATAGTCGCGTATGTTAGCAGATGTCTTGCTTGAAGGTGAAAGCTGAACATCAGAGGCCACTTGGCTTACTGCAGCAACCTGAAATCCCTGAATGAAAGTGGGAAAGGATAGCAATGGACTTTGTCACAAAACTACTAAGGACTAGTAGTGGGCATGACACAATCTGGGTCATTGTGTACCGATTAACAAAGTCTGCTCATTTTCTGCCTATGCGTGAAGACTATAAGATAGATAGGTTAGCTAGACTCCACCTCAATGAGATCGTTGTTAGGCATGGTGTGCCGATCTTAATCATATCCGATCGTGATAGTCGTTTCGAATCAAGGTTTTGGAAATCAATACAAGAAGCACTAGGGACCCGATTAGACATGAGTACGGCTTATCATCCTTAGACTGAGGGTCAAAGTGAGCGTACTATCTAGACCTTAGAAGACATGCTTAGGGCATGCGTCCTTGACTTTGGGGGAAGTTGGGATGTCCATCTTCCATTAGTTGAGTTATCATACGACAATAGTAATCATTCTAGTGTGAGGTGTGCACCGTTTAAAGCCTTGTATGGAAGAAAGTGTCACTCACCAATCTTATGGGCAGAAGTTGAAGAAGGACAACTGATAGGGCCTGAGATAGTGCAAGAAACTACTGAGAAGATCTTACAAATCAAAGATAGGCTTAAGGCTGCACGTAATCATTAGAAAAGCTATGTAGACAAAAGGAGAAAACCCTTAGAGTTCAGTGTAGGAGAGCATGTCTTGCTCAAAGTGTCACCTTGGAATGGTGTGATACGCTTTAGGAAGAAAGGAAAACTAGCACCTAGGTTCGTTGGACCATTTGAGATCACCAAGTGGATCGGTCCAGTAGCCTATAGACTAAGACTACCTGGAGAGCTAAATGGACTTCATGACACGTTTCACGTGTCAAACCTCACGAAGTGTTTTGCTAACCCAACACATCGAATACCTTTAGAAGAGATCCAGATGGATGTTAAGTTGAACTTTGTGTAAGAGCCTGTGGAAATCATGGAGTGGGAGTTCAAGAAACTAAAGCGGAGTAGAATTCCTATCGTTGAGGTTCGATGAAATTAGAAATGAGGTCCTGAATTCACGTGGGAGTGTGAGGATCAAATGAAACTCAAATACCAACATATTTTTACCTCTAGTACTAGTTGAATTTTGGGGCAAAATTCTTTTTAAAGGAGTAGAATGTAACCCTTGCCAATTTTCATGTATCAGTATGTTATAATATAGTCCTTTGACTTTTTAGCTTTTTTCATTTTCGTTAGAACAGTTACCATGTTGTTGGTATATCAGTTTTTATCTATGGGGTCGTTAATCCTATTATTCTCTTTAATTATCCTTATTGGAATATTTACACCGAGCTTTGTCATGAGTTCTATTCTACTTATATGTTTGATGAAGTGTGTGATGATGATGAGTTGAGAACCAAGAAGATCATCAAGTTTAGGCTTTGTGGTCGTGATTATAATTTTACTTTGTTGGAATTTGCTTGAAGGTTGGGATTATATCATGCTGAACAGATTGATGGAGAAGGATTTAATGTTTACTTTCAAGGAGGTTTAAGAAGTGATGAGAACTTCAATGCTAGAGAGTATTGGCTTTCTATCAGTCGAGAGGAAAATTTAAACTTGTCAAGGAGTCATGCTTCAACTATCTGAAATCCGGTTTTAAGGGTGCTTCAAAAGATGATAACTTATGGATTATGTCAAAGGACTACTGGGTATGACAATATGCAAAAGAGTGAGTTGTGGCTGATTAGTATGTTTGGGGCTAGGCATAGGCATGGATATGCGAATGTGGCCTGGTTGATAGCTATGTGGATGAAGCAAAAGGGAGCTGGTAGCCAGAGAGAGTGAGCATGATCAGCTATGGACAATTTATTTCCAAGATGGCCAAGAGGATGAGATTGTTGACTGATGAGGTGTTGGATAGCCTGAGTACTCTGATTTACTGCAGAGCTTTGGATACCACTACTTTGAGAGAGTTGATCGACTCTGATGGTAGGTTGATTCCTGAGGTTCCAGCTCCAGGAGCACCGAGAGTTGCTGTTCTAAGTGGCCCGAGACCATCTATACAGGATTTATATGAGAGGATGGGTGGCATAAAGATACGTTAGGGGGCTATTGAGCGAATGACGTATAAGCAGTCGTATCACTGGAACAAATATCGTGGAGTATTTGAGCGCATAGCCAGAGTTTACAATGTCCCGATGCAGAATGCCTACAACCCAACTTACTATGATCCTACAACCCAATAATGATGATGAGGAGCAGTAGTGTCGAGATGACGCAAATTGGGTTGAGTGACTGCATGTTTGGGACACGTGTTTTAAAAACAATTTCAAAAACAATATTATTATCTGTAAATGCCTATGTTGGCATAAAACAATATTTCCGCACCACCTACTATTAATTAATTAGGAAGGTATTATTATTTGTGTGTGCATTGTGTTATCTATTTAAAATATTAACAGGAAAAAAAGAGAAAAAAAGAAAAAAAGACGCAAAGCGAAGAGTCAGAAGTCATCAAATAAAAGGGGAGTACTATCCTATCTTTACTTTCCCATTTTATCTTTCTCTATAAATATTTCAAGCATAGGGACAATGCTCATATTAAGTATGGGGGGAGATAAACTGGAAAATAAATAATGTAAAAACGCAACTCTATTAGAGAAATTATATATATATATATATATAATAATATAACATATATTATATTCTATACATAAATTTTTGTGCGAAAAAAATGACATTTTATTGATCACTGTACCGAGCATATCTAACTCAGGTGCGATAATAGCACTACTAGCAATTTTAAAAACCTCAAAAATGAAAGGTTCGCGCACCAGTTAAGTCTTAAGAAATTTAAAAATAATCAATCTTTGATATATAAGATGCGAGTTTTTCTTTAATTAATATTTACCTTAGCCTTTCCCTCGAGTAAGGTAATTCGAGCAGCTTTGCATGTTCTCGTTCATACCTATCGGCTCGAGGCATAGCGTAGTTTTGTTGGCTCTTTTCTGGAGTCAGTGGTGCCCATGCATACAAGCGAACTGCAAACCCGCTCGCCGGACATCTGGGACGAGGGCAGATAAACAGACTGACGGGGGGGGGGAGGGGGAGAGGACACGCGCGGCGGAGGGAGTGGGGGTAGGGGGGGGGTCGTGTGATGGTGTGGGGGGGACGGCGTCGCGAGCGGGGGCGTAGGGGCGAGGGGGGGAGGAGATGGGTTATGAACTGGGGTCCTAGTGCGTTGGGCGGTCTACGAGGTGGGTAGGTTGTTTTTATATTAACCGATCACCACTATGACTTCTTGCTCCCCTATGTTTTCCCTTCTCGTTCCCCCTCACTCAACCCATGCATCGCACGAACCTTTCGAGGTCGCGTCCCGCCACGCGCCACCAGTACCCTCCATGCATAACCAATGGCTAGTGGTCGGAAAAAAAAACTAAATAGCCTACCTCCACTGTGCCTTAGCCATTGCCATAAACCCCCTCTTCTCCTTCGTCCCCCCGACCACAAGTATGGAACCATGATGAAGTATACGTCAAAAGAACACATCACATAGTCTCAAAGATTACAACACGATATATTATAAATAATATATATATATATATATATATATATATATATAGTGGGATTTTTTCTTTGCAGAACCATCTTTATTTTTTATACAAACCAGCCTTTTTACTCTTAATAATGCATGATGTACATCATATCAATGCAAGATGGTATTTTTGTAAATATTTATTACTTATTTAAAAAAAATAGATTAAGGGCAAATCAGGTATTTTGTACCCACCCCTAAATAAATGCTAATTTAGGTTTTTTATATTATCCTAAAAAAGTGCTAGAAAAAAAATACAATTGATCTCTCTCCCATATCTATTATTCGGTTAAAAAAAACTGATACCTATTTTTCCTCTCAAAACCCCCAAAAACCTCTCCAGTATCTATGACCTCACCGTCATGAAATCATTGCATTTGAAAATAAAATGTAACAATCACCGGCCGAATGTATCTTTATTTCAAGAACCGTCACACAAAAAGCTATATTCGGCCTCTCTCTTTAGATCGATCAAGCATGTCACGAGATTCGACGATTACCATAATTATCGAGGTCTGTCCATAAATCGATTTGCATCCCCATAAAGCTTTTATAAGGGTTGGTTTTTTATGAAAGCCGCTATCGTGGTTTTGGTCATTTTCCAACGGTTTTTACCAAGAGAAAGTACAGGTGAAACATGAATCATTTTATCTGTAATTCAATTCGAATAAACTGAGATTTTTTATATTTGTTTTGCTTCAAACCGTTTTAAATGTAACTAATCTAATAAAAAAATATTGAACTTGTAAGCCGATAAGTTATAACTGAGAAATTAATTGTTAGGTTGTATACTCGATAGACTAGCTCGGGTTGGACTTTGAAAGTCAAACTCGAGATTAAATATTTAACCACTAATAAAACGCTTTTAAATATAGGCCTAAAGACCTACATGTGGACATATTCGAGCAGAGTTTTGAGTCTCTGCTCGACTGATGAAAAGATTGTTTGGCTCGAGTTTGGCTATAAATAGGCAAACTCGAGCCTTGATTTTGATAGTGGAATTAGATATTTTCTCATTGAAAAAAGGTGAAACGATTGATGGTATTGAGAGTAACTTTTGCTTTAATAATTGAAAGTCATTCATGGCACGAATTATGAAAAACGAGTTTGATTTTGACTATCCAATCTTTTTGAGTTGATGGAAATTTCCCTACATATTATGTCCTTCCTTGATTATGAGAGCATGTGTTATAGCAAAAAAAATATCGACAACTCTAGCTTTTACCCGGTTTAAGTCTGTGTTATAGCGAAAAAATATCGACAACTCTAGCTTTTA
>BQNB010213312.1:0-10069 GCA_026074375.1 Tanacetum coccineum
ACAACGGGTATAAGATATTTCATTGTTAATGGCACTGGATGGTAAAATGTTTAATAGGTGAATGACATTATTGAGTGCTTCAACCCAAAAAGTAGGTGGAAGATGAGCTTGAAAAAGTAAGGTCCGAATGAGATTGAATCGGTTCATTATATACAATACATGGAAGATTTTAGAGACGGGCTTGAGCCCATAACAATAATACTAATACTGGATAACAAAAATGACTCGAGCCGCTCTTAGAAAGCTCGAGATGGGATCGGTAAAAAGCTCGAACGAGCCGATCTAAACGAGCTTAAGCCTAAGTTACAGCTCATATATTTGAATTATTAAACATATATAAAACCAATGTTATAAATAGCGTGAGGCGTGGCGTGGCGGTATGACCAAGCTTCACGCCTTAGCGGCTATGACGCAGCCTTTGCGTTTTTAAAGTGTGGCTTAAGGCGACCCAAAAAATAAAAAAAATTATATATTCGTATCATATTTCGTATATATTGAGCTTACATAAAGTTAAGAAACTATCCATAATGTAATATTTTTCATTTTGATTTTTTTTATCGGAGTTGAATCTAAAAGGTTCGCCACGCCTAACGCCTTAGTGCGCCTTATCGCGCATTTTCACGCCTCATCTCTCGCCACGCCTAGAGTCGACGCCTTGGTCCATTTCGTAACGTGGAGGTCACGCCTCACGCCTTAGCGACGCCTTGCGCCGCAAATGCGCGCCTTTTAGAACACCGTATAAATATTATGCATTTTATTATAGGCGAGCTTATTAACGAGCTCGAACCACACGCTTATTAACGAGTTCATATTAGATACATTACGAGCTAAGCTAGGGCTAAGCTTTAATTTTCATTGTCAAATCGTATAAACGAGCCGAGCTTGAGCAGAGCTCGAGTCTCTATAACATACTACGAGCTGAGCTGGAGCTTAAAATATAAGGATCAACCTAGCTGAGCTCGAGCTCGAGCTTTATAAAACTTAAACGAGCCGAGCTCGAGCTCTAGCAAGCTCGGGCTTAGCTCGGCTCGTTTTTACCCCTAATAATAATATTAAAATTGTTATATCTTGTTAAACATCTTTTTAATTAATTATTATTGTTACATGTCAATCACCATTTATCTGTAAGTAAAAAGGTGGGTATTTTAAACAAATCAATGCATAATTGACCTTTAAATTAGATGTATTTCCTTTAACTTTATTTATCATTTTTATTTGCTATATGTCACTGAAAATCTTTTTCACCTTTTTAATTTTAATTTTCTTCTCAAAGATATCTTGCATAATATTTTTACATGCAAATATAAAAACCAACATCGGTGAACGGGTCATGTGTCACATGTGCATCATTGCTTATATCTCACATAACGAGTTTTAAGAGTTGAATATCAAAATTCCGCTTGAGCTAATCATTGTTTAAATAAATATATGTTGGTTCTGAGAACCAAAATGACTTGAACTCATATCACCAAGAAAGAAAGTAAGATTAATGTTACTAAATAGAGTACTAATCAACTTCTAACGGACAAAAAATCTAGCAATTTATGAGCATTTTTACACTTTTTTTTCTTTCGAAAATCATATGTGATTAACTTCAACATATTCATTAGAAAAAACAAACACAATACTTTAGAGAAGATCTCTATTTAAATGACAAATCAATCTGTACAATATATGAAAAATGAATGACATTTATTAAAAACTTTAAAAATTAAAATTAAGTAATGTTAATGGACAATTATAGTCTTGATTAAAAATGATAACAACTTTTATTATTAAATTGATATTTTAAATATTGTTTAATTTTTAAATTTTTATTATTTTTCGTTTTTAACTTATAAACTTTTGTTTTGCAATGATTACAAATTAAACCCATAAATTTTGCATCAAATGTACAACTAGAATAATGATCTTGCACGTATAATTATTTGCCGTTATACATCATCGTTTAATGCGAGTATCCGTATACTATTGAAGAAATATCTCATTCAAACGGTGGCATTCAGTCAACCACTAGCTTTTTTTTTGTCCAAACTACAATATCTAGACATTGTTTATGTTGACTAAAACTGTGGTATACATTGATTCGTAGACATCGTTTACTACATACCTAGACATTGTTTACATCTGCTTGATTCGTAAGAATACATATAAATAAATGCTATTATAACAAATTATTCTTGTATTTATTTCATAAAGAGTATAGTTGCTAAAATAAATAGTCTTGCTCAAATAATGAATGCCACAACCATAAAGGCAAACATTAAAATGATGGTGGTACTACTTCCTTTGTTCCTTTCTAAAAAGGGTCTGATTTATCCATCGACTACAATCATATCTCCAATGCCATCTATTAAAGTTTCTAGCTAAAACACATCCATATAATCATTTTTATCTTTTTCTATAAACCTATAGATTTTGAGGTCTGATTTTGTGCTACACTCGTTGAGTAACATCAGCCTTTTGTAAGGACCAATGTTATCTTGTTCTTGTAGATAGTGGTTTTTTAGAGAACCCGGTGCATTAGCACATAACACGTTATAAGGTTTTTTTGCTTGATGGCGCCGCTAAACTGCATCGGCGTCATCTCACGTTATCCGTCATTTCGTCAACCCATTAACAGGCGTGATTCCTTTTTTTAGTGTAAAAGTTGAGTCAGTGGGTGGAGTTTTTTGTTGGTAAAAGTGGGACCAACATGTTGTTATAGCTTGTGAGGATGTTTATGTTATAAGTTGTGTGTTGAGGTTGCATTAGATAACATGCTCTATGACAACCACTACACCCACTTCTCTTACCGTAAACAGAACAGTTACTCGTTATTAGTTGCTGTACATTTTTGAAATTCGTAAGATGTTAAAGATTGACGTTCAGATTTCAACAAGCTTAACTAACATGCAACATGCATGTAAGAAGGCTAAGCCCGAGTTTTGTTCGAATATGAAATTAACTAAAAAAACGTTCATCGAACTATATGTTAAACTTGAAATTTATATTTTACAACTAGAAAAAGTTATTATATTTGTATAATACGTTTCGTTATGTGTTGTCACTAGTATATAGAGCCAAGTTGGGTACAGATTTCGCTATCCACATGTTTTGTAAAACACTATATGAGGCTTAAAAAAATGAGTGCCTCAAAAACTTAAGCAACGGTGACTAAGAGCGAGCAGGGGGTACGCTCGCGCCATCCACTCGCGCCGAGCTACCAGCCCAAAAATCCCTCGCTCCAACGACACCGTTGGTGGCGCCATAGCGGCTCGCGCCGTAGCCATCAGCCAATGCCATAGCCATCAGCCAATGCCATAGCCATTTTCTTTTTTTTTTCTTTTTTTTGATTTTTTGAATTTATATCCGTTGAAAAACGGTTATGTTTGTGAAATTTTGAATTTTTTAGGCCTTAAAACACTCCATTTTTACCCCATAAAAATCCTATAAATACCTCATTATTCCTTCATATGTTACACACTCCTCCAATATACTAATTTATAACACAATCCTTTTTTTTTTGAACGGCAACTTTTATTAGAAAGCAAGCAAGGAGCTAGAACAATTACAAAGTAATCAAATAAGGATGTTGAAGCCAACAATCCCAAGTAAACTTTAGATTACATCTGATTTCGCGCCACGCCTATCCCATCGCGGCACTCGCGCCGTTTTAGCCATCAGCCTTTTAAGTAGCGCCATAGCCATTTTCTTTTTTTTTTTTATTTTTTTTGTTTTTTTGAATTTAAATCCGTTGTTTGAAAAACGGTTATGTTTGTGGCAATTTTGAATTTTTTAGTCGGTTGGAGCCTTAAAACTCATTTTTACCCCATACAAATCTATAGAATAAATACCTCATTATGTCATTCATATGTTACACACTCCTCCAAGTTATACTAATTTATATCACATTCCTCTCTTCTTTTTTATAAGTTTAAAAGGGTGATCCGAGGGACTTGAAAGTCTTACTACCAAATCTCGACGGACGGGGTATGGAGGAGATCCGGATTGACGCCCCGGATATTGTTAACGTACAAAAAGCCCGAATCCGTGCCTTATATCATCCGAATAACTAATTTAGTTTATGTATTGTTTTTAGTATTTTGTTCGTATTTTTTTTTTTTAAGAATGTAATGTTTTAATGAAGTTTTATTTAAGTTTAATTAAGTGTATTTGTTATGTTTCTTTTAAAATTTTTTTTGGTGCTATGGCTTGAGCCACCGAGGAAGGCACCTGAATGTGATGCCTAGCAATTCTGACGTGACAACACTTTTGGTGCTCATGGCTTGGCCATGGACACGACGATACCCAGTGCTCTAACCATATATTGTATCTTTTATTAAATAACTTTATCTATCTGATGACTATCATAAAATATTTTCTCAGATATTTCTCGTTACATGCATAAAACGGATGTGGTAATCCTTGTTCTAGGTGAATTTTTGACTCAAATATACACGGTTTCATCGTATCAATTCTCGGATCGTTTTCGACCTTATTTAAGTCACTCTTAAATGTACTATTTAGTGAAGGTTTATGAGACTTTGAATCCATATATCGGTTATTGTTGTTAGCATAACACTTTACCCCTAATTTAGATACCCTCCTGATTTTTCTCGTCACATGCATGGTTATTATAAAAACTTTCCATAACTAGAAAACTAAAACTCTTAAATGTACATATTTAGCGATGTTTGAACTTTGAACCATCCGTTTTTTTTAAAGCTAAAAACTTTACCCTAATTTGATAATGATTTTTCTAGTTACATGCATGATTATTATAAAACTTTCCATAATTAGAAAACTAAAGCTCTTTTATCCGTTGTTAAAAGTTTATCTTGCTCACATATTGAGACAAGTAATGGAACTTTGAGGTGTCTGTCACGGGGACTCGTGAGTTATTACTATACTAAGAGGGATGGAGTGGTGTCGCCATGGATGGGTTTTCGTGACAAGCTTATGCGACAGATTGAGCTCATAGCGCTCCACTCCGTGGTTCGCGCCAGGTCTTCCGTCGTAGTAACAGCCCAACGGGCGGGAGCGGGTTTTTGAAAAAAAATACCCAAAACCCTATTTGTACCCTTTTAATCCTATTAATACCCCATTTATATTTTATAACTTCACAACAATTTCTTATATATAATTCTAGATCAATACTTCTCATTTCGCTTTGAATATCATGAATCCAAATATTTCTCAACGATTTCGACAACAAAACCAACCACTACGATCTTATGATGCTTTCTTCAACCCGGACATATGATCGCTATATGCGGTTACGGCTCGTTTCTCCCTATCAATATAATATGAGTATGTACCGTCGGAGCATAAAGGTCGGGGGTTGAGTTCCGGTCCTTTTGGAGGAGGAGATAACATGATCGTGAACGAGAAGAGGCGGCAAAAGGCTACCGTGACTATTTTTTTGGCGACGACGGTACGAGCCCTAAAATATCGGAAGAAAACGTTTAGGCGAAGGTATAGTATGAGCTACTAACTTTTAATAAAATAGTCATCGTTATTTAAGTTATGATGTTCAGCCTATTCCCGAGTACTTTACTTATTTTAGCTCACGGCTCGATGCGACCGGTCGTAAGAGTATTGACTATTTTAAAGTGCACATCCGCCATACGCCAACTGGCGTACGGCACTGCACCTGATGCATTTGATGAGTATTTGCAAATTGCTGAACGTACTTCACGAGAATGTTTAGATAACTTTACTAAATGCATTCACGTTTTATATAATCATAAGTTTTTAAGAAGACCAAGTGCAACTGATATTGGAAAAACATATAATTTGCTGCGAAGAAAAACATGGACTCCCTAAGGAATGCTCGGAGTATTGATTGCATGCATGGGACTTGGTAAAATGCCTAAGTCATTACATGGGCAGTGTAGATAGAAAGATTTGGTGTCAGAGACACGCTCACACACTATAATCTTTATGTTGAAGCTGTTGCGATCAAAGATTGTGGATTTGGCATGCATATTTTGGGGTTCCTGAGGCGAATAATGATTTAAATGTGTTATATGTTTCCCCATTATTTGATGATGAAATTGCTGATATAGCTCCAGAATGTCCGTTTATAGTAAACGGGCATACATACAGGAAATGTTACTATTTAGCCGACGGTATTTATCCGGAATGGTCTACGTTTGTCAAAACGTTTTCTGTTACAAGGGATGCCAAGACCTTTAAGTTTAAAACAGTTCAAGAAGCTGCAAGAAAAGATATTGAACGGGCATTCGGAGTCCTACAAGGTCGTTGGGGTATTATACGACAACCGCTGCGCGCGCAATGCAAAATATACTCTGTGTCGCAAGGATCTAGTGTGATGCCGAGCCCCCCCACACGCATATAACTTGTTTTCTTAAAACATGATATTGAAACGAGGGATTTGAAGTTAACCTGAATCATATGTTCGTGAGTCCAGAACCGAACATGGTTAGAAGCTGGGTCGAAAGATGTGATTTACATGTTAGGAAGGCAAAAGAACTTCGCGATAGGAAAACGCACATCGATCTTCGACAAGACCTTGTGGAGCATCTATGGAATAATCAGTAGTTTGTGTTTTTATGTAATGTTTAAGTTTTATGATATTTAAGTTTTTATGTAATGTTTAAGTTTTTATGTAATGTTTAAGTTTTATGATTTAAGTTTTTATGTAATGTTTAGTTTTATGTAATGTTTTATTATTTAATTTAAGTTTTATAAGTTTTTTAATTAAAAAAAAAATAAAAATAAAAAATTAGTTTGGCACCAGTGATGTGTGTGTCTCATGTGCACTAACCAATGCCGCTGAATTCTGATGCCAATAGTAATTCTCTTAGGTATGCCAAACAACGCGTTTGCTGACGTGGCACCACTTTTTCTCTATGGCACGAGAAGAATCTTATCCATTAGATTAAAATGAAGATGAAGGGTGGAGATTGGTCCCCTGGTATCCACAAAAAACTTTGTATCCAAATGAAATTAAATCAATAACTATAACACTCTATTCAACAAAATATAAACAACATGCCGTTGGTCTCTTTTTTTTCTTTTTCATTTTAATTTAAAACAAACACATGTTATTATCGTATATTCATTTCCCGTTTGAAACGACGACGTTTTACGTCGTGGGCCAAATGAGCATAATATTGGCCCAAGTAAAAAAAAATCCGGCCCAAAATAAAAACTTACAAAATGAACCTTCGACTTTTAACTATTTACGATTTTTTTATATAATACACTTTATTTATCAAATATATAACATATATCTACCTATTCATTCAGATAAAAAAAACCCGCGTAAAGATCTTCGCATTGCGAACAAAACGAGCCCAATATTACAATGCTTCTGATATACGCACGATTTTATAAAAAATGTTGAAGTTTAATATAAATAGAAAAAAAAGAAAATTTACAAAACGTACCCTCGGCTTCTAACTATTTACGATTTTTTTATATAATAAACTTTATTTATCAAATATATAACACATATCTATCGAGTCATTCCGACCAAAAAATACCCATGGAAAGATCTTCGAATTGCGAACAAAACGAGCCAAATATTGCAAAAAAAATCAAATTATTAAACATGAGACCGAAAAAATAAACCCACGCAAAATTAAAAAATAAAAAATAAAAAATTAATGGCTCGCAACAACACGCGAAAAATTAACGCCTCGCAGCAACGCGCGAGTAATTCTGCTTGTTAAAATTAAAACTAAATTACAATACATAAAAAAATGACATTGCGATAAAAAAAAGTCACGCGTTTTTTAGGATATTTATAATTATGGCAAATAAAATGAAGGACAGAGATCATTTCCTCTGTCATTTCGTTTGACTTTATATAAATATCTTTCAAAAAACATTGTGATAAAATACGATAAAAAAAATTCGACATTAAAATAAAAATACAAATTACGATACAATACGAAAACACATATCATCCTATTTGTTTTTATTGTGCATCCAACGGATTTTGTGAGTGATATTATCTTGTATTTCAGACAAACATTTCCACAACGTGCTCTTAACCTCATAATCTTTCCAGGCTTCATCGTCCAAAAATTTGTCGATTAAAACACGTTTTTCTTACGAAATGTCTTTGCATTGGACATGTTGTTTTCTCAAATCTTCTTTTGCCGCCTTTGCTTTCTCAAATAGCTTGATAACGCCGACAATAGCTTCTTGACGATCCGCATCGTCTTCGTCCCATTGTTTCTGATCTAAATATACGCTTTGAATTCTTCGACGGTATGGCGGAGAGAAGAAGCCATAAATTAGAAGTTAAAAGAGTATAATATGAAAGATAGGAAGAGTAGATAAATATGTATGTGATTTGTGTTAAATATATGAAAAGTGGTGAATAAAAGTGGGTGTTTATAAGTAAAAATGAGGTGTTTTTTTGTTAGCCGTTTGAAAACATTCACAACTTTTTTAATTTTTTTTTAAATAAACGAAAAAAGTGTGTGAGTGGGTTGGCGGATTTCCCTACGGCGCGCCAATGGCGCCGTGTACGGTGCAACTTCGTCGGTTTCCATAGAGCATTTTTCTTGTTATGGGGTGTACAACACCAACGAATCCCAGGATTCTCTACGCAAGAGGTTGCAAATAATCGTGAATTATTCGTCGGGTCGGTACGATCTTCTTTTAGCTTGTGATATGCTCTAGTCGGGATTAATCGCGATTAATCGGATTGGCATTTACAACAATTTTTTGGGTATTTATGGAAAGATTTTTTTTAAAAACAACTTGTAATAGATCTAAAAACTACTATAAGTGATTAAAACAAATTTACGGTGAGTTTTGGGTATTTTCGCAAGATTTGCATGTTTCCGGCAAGTTTGACCACCATTGATCGTCGTTGATTGCCGTTGACCACAATTGATCGATTTGTCCGACCGATTCACATAAATTGGCATGGTTGGTGGCTCAGTAACACGTAAACGATGACTAATCGACTTTATAGATTTTTTTTGCAACACTGAAAAAATAACCTCATAATTTGATCATACTCCTTATGAAAAAATAACCACATGAGACAACAAATTATTATACACTACATTTACCAGGCAACTGGGCTCACGTCTGGGCTTTGGCTCGCGGGTCGTTTGGGCTTAACCTCGTGGCTTGGGCTTAACCTCGCGGCTTGGGCTATAGCTTGGGATTTTTTTTAGAATGGGCTTTAACATATTTTGATATGGTCCGTTAAAGATTGACTAAGCCCGTCTTAACTATTTTTCACGTATATACATAGCAAGTTATTATTCAGTGGGTCACAACAAGTATCAAATAATCGTAAAACGACACAGTGCGCAAACACTCCGCCGCGAAGCGCGGGTTCACAAACCTCGTTATTTACCTTAGTCGTATTGCAAAGTTTGTTATACTTGTGATAACAGGTTCGCATCGGGCCGATGAACCCCCTCCCCCTCTCACACACACAAAACCAATTCCTCACGCGTGAGGCTCAATGCAATTCTAAAAGGTCATGCGACATAAAGTGGTAAATTAGCTCACGAAAGTAAGCAGCTCAACTTTTGAGCTTTGTGAAAATGTGCCCCCTATGCGCGTAACATTATGATTTCAAAAAAAAACTTTTCCCCGCTACTATATTTACCTATAAATATCCTTTAAGCTTTAATATTTTTAAATACAACTTCAAATTATACTCTATGCTCCTTATTATTTACACAACAACAAACTTAATCTCACACAACTCAAACAAAAACTGTTATAGATATGAATTCTGAAGCAATAATGTGACAACCGTGACTTTAGCAGGTTAGTCAAACCGTTAGAGTTGACTAAAGTATTATTATGTGTTATATTTGTGTGCTTATGTGATCTTATATGAGTAAAGGGTTTATAATCATAAGTAGTCCATCAATTGATAGTTACATCATCTTGGGCATTTAGCCTAATTGCGTGTAACATGGGTTTTATTTGTGTTTAGTTGATTTCAAGGATATTGTGAAGTAGCTGTGCATCAGGTGAGTTTCATAGTCCCATTTTACTATGTTTTCTTGGGATGGAAATGATGTAAAATATGTTTCAAAATGTTCTAATTGTTGTGATTGTGTGGTATTGACGCACG
>BQNB010213313.1:0-10069 GCA_026074375.1 Tanacetum coccineum
TTAATCAACATTTCTAGGTACGTAAATGTTATCGATTCCAAGAGACATGTCGAGAAGAATATTTTTTGAAACATTTTCTGATTTTTTGATTTTGTATTTTCTTTTTGAACTTTTATATTGATTTTCTGATTTTGTATTTTCTTTTTGAAATTTTATATTTTTGTATTTTTCTTTTTTCAAAAATATGTACATGTTGATGTTTGATGAAATATCAAGCAGATTCATTTGTCAGAACCTCTAGTTCTGCTAGAGTCAAACATCTCATACCAATTCGTCTGACAAGATACTGAAACCTATCTTTGGGTATGGATTTAGTAAACATATCAGCTAATTGGTATTCAGTTTGACAAAGTACAATTCAATTATACCGTTTTCAACCTGTTCCTTGATGAAATGATATCGAGTATGGATGTGCTTGGAACAGGAGTGTTGTACGGGGTTGCATGAGATGGCTATGGCTGACTGTGAGTCGCAATACAACGATATTTTGTTGTAGTTGAAGCCATAATCCTTAAGTTGCGTTCTCATCCACATTACTTAAGCACAACTTGCAGATAATGCCACGTACTCAGCCTCTGCTAATGACATTGCAATACAGTCCTACTTCTTTGACATCCAGCTGACTAACTTATCACCTAGGAACTGTATTCCTCCAGAAGTACTTTTGCGAGTATCAATGCATCCGACATGGTCGGCATCTGAAAAAGCTGTTAGTTCAAAGCCAGAATCCTTTGGATACCAGAGTCCCATGTTAATGGCACCCCTTAAGTATCAAAAGATCCTTTTAACCTCTTTGAGGTGTTTTTCAGTCGGTCTTGCTTGATATCTTGCACAATAACATACTGGTTGCACTATGTCTGGTCTACTAGATGTCAGATACATGAGTGACCTGATTTTACTAAGGTAGTCAGTTTGATGTACGAGTGTACCACTTAAGTCTGCATCTAATTTAGGTTTCGTAGCCATTGGTGTACCAATGCTTTGTCCTTTTTCCATTCCATTTTTTTAAGTATCTCTAAAGCGTACTTGGCCCGATTGATAAAGATACCACTTGGGGATTGGTGGATCTGAAGTCCTAAAAAGAATTTCATTTCCCTCATTAAGGACATCTCAAATCTACTGTGCATTAATTTTTCAAATCGTTTAGAAAATTTTAGGTTTGTAGACCCGAAAATAATGTCATCAACATAAATTTATACAAGTAAAATATCCTCCCCATATCTTATCATAAATAGAGTCGGGTCTATGGTACCTTTAGTAAAACCTTTAGATATCAGGAAATTTGAGAGTTCATCATACCAGGCCCTTAGAGCTTGTTTCAATCCATATAGAGCTTTTCTTAAGAGGTAAACCTTTTCTGAATGATCAGGATCAACGAACCCATCTGGTTGTGCAACATAAACCTCCTCCTTTAATGGACCATTAAGAAATGCCGTTTTCACGTCCATTTGATAAATTGGAAAATACTTGTGTGCAACATATGCGATGAACATCTAAATAGCTTCCAAGCGAGTAATAGGAGCAAATGATTCTTCAAAATCAATACCCTCTTCCTGAGCATAACCCTTTGCTACAAGTCGTGCCTTACTGCGAATTATAGTTTGGTCTTCTACCTTTTTGTTCTTCTATAGCCACTTTAGCTTGATTACGTTCTTGCCAAAGGGTTTGTCAACGAGTTCCCAGACTCGGAGTCTGTCAAACTAATGAAGCTCTTCATGCATTGCATCTATCCATGCAGAATCAGCCATTGCCTCCTTAATGTTTTTCGGTTCCGCAGTACTCACGGTGAGTGCGAACATACACATTTCAGGATTGGTTGCAAGTTGTTGTCTTGTTTGCACTAGCTTGGATGGATTTCCATGAACTTGAGTTAATGGGTGATCTTTTGTCCATCAGTATTCGGAATCTTGGGGTTGATTGAAGGTATGCAAATTTGAATTACCAATATTGCGTGAGGAAGACTCAACAACTTCTTATACCGATGTACAAAAAGGATTGGTAAATTTATGTTGTGTATCTTCTGCTTGATTATTGTTGTTTTCCTCAGCATAAACATTTGTAGGAGTTGATGGTTCTGATGTAGGGTGAATATTCATTGAAGGTAATGTGTCTTGTTGAGCAGAATTATCTATGGGAGAAGAAGACTTGTTGACACGAGAAGTACCCGCATTGAAAAATTCATAGTACAGAGGACCAAATAGTAGATCCAACTCTTGTTGTGATGGAACTGTTGTATCTGCTAAAGGAGAAACATTTTGTAGTTATGGAACGGGGTCAAAGTTTTCATAATCTGATGCTTTTTGTCATTGGATAACGAGGCCTGAAGTGTCATTACCAACAGACGTCTTTGACATCTCTTTGATCTCATCAAATCTGAGATGTTTGGATTTAACTACTAATCTTGTTCTCTTTTTGTAAACACGATATCCCTTTGACTAAGTGGAGTATCCCACCAGAATGCACAGATCCCCTTTTTCTTTTATCTTATCTAAATTTTCACCATATCTGGTTAGATAACAAGTGCAACTAAAGATGTGAATGTGTTTAATTAAAGGTTTTCTGTCATTGATGATGTGATATGCTGTTTTCTCATGTGTCGGGATGATTATAGATCTGTTTTGAGTATAGCATGCGGTTGTAATTGCTTCAGCCCAAAAGAATAAAGGAAGTTTAGAAGCTGAAAGCATCGTCCGAGCAGCCTCAACCAGAGTACGGTTTCGTCTTTCGACAATGCCGTTCCATTCAGGTGTTCGAAGAGTAGAAGTTTGATGCTCAATTCCTTCTTCTTTAAAGAATGCATTGAGTGTCTTGTTTAAGAACTCAGTGCCTCTGTCAGTTCGAACAAAGATTACTAGGGCTTGAAGATTTCTTTGGATCATCATGAGAAAATCTTTTAAAACTTCTGGTGTTTCATCCTTGGATCGAAAAAAGAGAGTCCAAGTATATCTGGAGTAGTCGTCTATAATTAACAGAATATATTTATTCCCATTTATTCTAGCAACCCGCATTGGACCACACAAGTCCATATTAAGCAAATTTAACTGTCCTTTTGAACTTGGAACAGTCTTTGTCTTGAATGAACTTCTTTTTGCTTTACTCACTTCACAAGAGGAACATAGTTAATTCTTGACATATTTCAACTTTGGTTAACCAATCACGACATCCTTCTTTTAAAGCAAGTTGATGTAGTCGAAGTTAAGATAAGAGAGTCTTCGATGCCATAACCATGCTTGAGTTGGCGAGGCTTTAGCCATGAGACAAATTAGAGTTGATGAAGTTGTTTCTTAAAGGGAAATTGTATAAAGATCAGATCCACGATTATCGATGAGTAAATCAGTTCCTTGAAGATCTCTAATGAAACACGTAGATTTCTGGAAAGCAACTTCCAAGTCCGCATCACAAAATTGACCAACCAAGAAGTGATTATGATTGAGGCCTTCAACGTAATAAACCCTATTGATCATGATATTTCCTTGAACCAAATCTCCATAACGAAGAATTAGAGCAAATTGATCATTGCCAAAATGAACGGTACCCATATATTTTTCAACAAAATTGCACAGCAGCGTTAGATTGCCCGTCATGTGCTTTATGCATCCAGAGTCAACAATGAATAGGATGAGTTGTACAATCTGCAAGATAATTAGAGGATGATGGAATACATGATAAATTGGATCCTACAGTATTTGTGAGTTTTAAGACATTAGTTATCCTAGATGCATTATCTATGGCAAAACTAACTCTCTTTTGCACATTTTCATTCCTAACTTTAGGCACCCATTTCATTTTTGTCTTTGGAACCCATTTATATCCTGATGGCATTGTTGTTCTATCCACCATTTCCACGCCTTACTAGTTTTCTCATAAAGCATCCTATAATAACTCTTAGAATTCTGGACAGTGGATTCTGATGCAACTGTTTTCTTATGATGTGTTGCAACAAATTTGTTCGCTTGACTTTTGGGTTTTCTAGTACTAATAGGCACTACCTTAGGCATCTTAGTTCTAGCATTCATGTCATTCAAATATTTAGAAACACAAGCATCATGATTCAAATTAAACACACATTTTCCACAAGTATCACAAACATCATTAACATTTGAAGTTTTGGATTTTAAACTATCATTAAACGCAGTTATAGACTTTGTTTGATTAGAAATACTAAAAATCCTATGGTGGTCTTCTACTTTAGTCTTCTTAAACTTCACTTGACTTGTTTGGCACGACCTTATCTTTCATTTGAGTGCTCCTAAGCTGTGGTATGCTAACATTAGTTTTGTGATTTACTCATGTAGATGTAGACACATGAGGATTAGTATTCTTAGAAGTCTGAGGCAACTATGGTGCTCTAGTTTATGTACTCCTAGTGTCAATTTGATACATGCCTGGTTTAATCACATTTGTGTTTCTTACAACTTGTCTTGCTGTTTAAGGCAAATTCTGTGTAGTGACTGGTTTTGATAAACCCTCTGACACATTAGTTTTGAGAACTGACTTTGTCTTTAAAAAATGTTTTCTCTCAAAAGGAGCCGGTTTTCCTAAAACTAATGGTTTTGGAATCCTTTGAGCATTTGGTTGTCGAACTACAGATGGTTTATCAAACTTAGTTTCCATAGATTTTCCTCTGCATTTTTCAATGAGTTTCTTTAACTCACATATGGCAATGTTCTTGTCTTGCAATTGAGCTTTCAAATCTTGTATTTCAAAATATTGTTCACGTTCTTTTAGAAATACGTTTGACACTTTTTTGTTGCAAACTGTGTCATTTTTCATTTGTTCTTGACATTGTTGTAAAGCGAGTTCAAGAGAAATCGAGTACTTTTCTAATTTAGCAAAACTTCGTAAAAGCTCAGTATAAACTTCTTTACTAATAAATTCAGTTTGTTTCGAAAGTTTTTGTACAAGACAATCACATTCTTTTACTTTATGAAGATATAAGCATTGCAATTCAATGTGCTCATCTAAATCAGACAACAAATGCAAATAAGAACACATAACATCATTAGACACACATTCTTGCAAAAGTATATCATACATGTTTGAAAATTCTGCTTTAGCAGATTCAAGTTTGTCAATTTCTTTCTCAAGGGATTCAACGTACTTTAAATCAGCATGCATTTCTTTCTTAAGTTCATAAACAAATGCGAAACTATCATTCCGTGTCTTAAGGGCAAGAGGCATCAAACATGTCTTAATTAGGATTTCCATATCATGAGCAGTTAGGGCATGAAAATGATCCTTTGAATGTTTTACCCAAGCTTGATCGACAAGTTATCTAAGATGATTTATGTTGTTTGTCATGACATTATATGCTTGTCTACTTTTGCTTATTGATTTGGATACAGGTAAGAAATCATTGTTTTTGAAAATATTTGGTTTCATTTTCACAAAAGATTTTCTCCACAATTTCTTCCTTACTTCATTTGCATGTGCTAACTGAACAAGATATTCCTGTGTCAGGGGCTTAAAAATTTCATAAAGACTATTTAGCTTTGTGTAGTCATAGGGTTTCACTAAGTCTTTATTCAATTTTGATCTACTCTCTCTTTCAAGAGTCAGAGTCTCTTCCCTATCGGGGACAAGTCTGTTTGCAGGATCAGATTGGTCATGTGGGATCTCATACAAACATTGTTTCTCATATTGAGATTTTTTGAGGTACATAGGATTTGCAAAGGTAGGTCTTCCATTAAATGTAGGGCATTTGGGTGCTAACATATGAATGGTTTGGATTGATTGAATCCATTTGTAAACAATTTCATTCAAAAACTTTAATTGCTTTTCCATTGAAATTATTTTTTTCAATATCTTTTTCTTCCTTTAGTTTCAAATCCGTTATTACCTTTGTATTCTCTTTGACAATACCTTCGTAATGTGACTTTGTTAAAAAAAACTCTGTTTGACTAACTCATCGTGTTTCTCTTGGACAATTGAGATTTCGTATGCTTTAAGTTTTAAACCTTCTTTTATGTCAATGTCTCTCTGAGCTAATAGTCCTAGAGTTTCATTTAACTTATGTTCAAGTTTCTCATAGTCAACAGTACGGTCATTTAGGTTCTTGTACCTCTCAAACTCAGTCTGTTTATTTTGAAGTGCAAGTAGACAACTATCCCGAATACTATTAGATTCCCTTAGTGTTCTGGTAGTTTCTGCAAGAATAGATTTGCACTCAGTCAATTCATGAGCAAGTGTTGTGTTTGCTTTCTTTAATTTCTTTTGAATCTTTTTATTTTCATCGACATCAAGTTTTAAATTTGCAATTAAATTAGCAAGCGCAATACGCTCATCATCACATTCTACATACAGCATTTTATCATTCTAAATAAAATATTATCACACGTATCTGGTGAATCAGGAATGACATTACTATCAACCTTTTCCACTATACATGTGTTACTAACAGATTCAGGTTGCTCAGAATGTTGTCTCTCATTGGCAAACACATTATATGCAGCATCGTATTGTTCCTTTTCCAATGGCTCAGATATTCAGTTCTTGGTTGCTATAGGAAACTTCTGGATCTTTTTCCATTTTGTAGTGTATCTGTGTTCATTCTTTCATCAATCTCATTCATATGTGTCTGTAGCCAATAGATAGGCTCTGTTGTAGTGGAACACCTTTTCAGAATGTTTGCACACAACATCTTTTCATTGGGATACATTAGAGTTTTAAACCATTTTTGGTTTTTGCCATTCTTAGCAATTGTACCAAATTCCTTGCAGTGAAACAAATGTATCCCAGATGTGCACTACTTAACACCTACAGTTCCCTAGCCCCAGCAACAGTTATTATCCTCTGATTCTAAACTGTCAGTTGATTGGTATCTCTTTGGTATCTCTGGAGTAGTATCCACATTCTTGTTTCTAGGTGTTTGAGGAAAATCTAAGTTTGTTAGGTTGGTAGGTTTGTTTAGATCTTCTTGAAATCTTTGCAAGAATGCCAAATTTTCTTGCTCAATTTCGCCTTAGCCTTTTTTTAAAAAGCTGACTCAGCTAGAGGTGTGATAGGTTGGCGTATCTCTTTGCTTTGTGTCTTGTGGTTGCATGAGATCTGGTTCGTTTGAAGTAAGGTTTTTGATGTATGGTGCATATGATTTGTGATGACTTTGCTGTTTGATAATTATAACGGATTCTTGCATGTGGTGACGCTATGTGAGCAAACATGTGCTAAGTGGATCCTTGCTTCTTGGCTTTTATTTTTTTGTTCATTTCAGCCCGGGATTCATTAACTTCCTTATGTATTGTTTCGAATGTCAAATAGCTTGTGATATGACTAACTTCATCCAATTTGTGTAGTTGCTTGACGATATTGTGTCAAACCTTGGACATTCTGTTGAAAGTTGTTGAAAGAAATATTACATTGACTTTCGCACTCGTTGCAACTGTAAAGTTGTTTCATATCATTTCCTTCATCAGTTTGTTAAACATTGGGTAGTCATGATTCATTCGTTTCTCAATCGTGATGAGGTGAATTTTCAAACTCACAAATAAAGTTTTTTCTTGAATCTTGAATGTTGCGGATTCCCTTGTTGTTGCCTTTCAATAACTTCCCACAATTTTTTGAGCTTTCTTCGCATCTTGCATCAAACAGTTGAGTATATTTCATCTCATTTCCTGTCAATATCAAATGAATTCGCTTCCTTTCTGATTCAAAATAAGCTTTGTTTTCTGGAGACATGTTCAGGATGTGTCATAAGTGTTGTTCGTTATGAGGAAACACTAGTGAATTATCCGTTGCAGGTTCAATGGAATTATGACAGTTGAAGGAGTGTTAAAGACCCCTTCGAATATACCATTTCCTTAAGGCGTCACCATTTGGTCTTGTAACAATGTATCATAAGAAACGTGGATCGACATTATGCATATCGCTCCTGTTGTGCATAGCATTGTGACGATCCCTGAACCAGATGCAAGTTGTTGTATTGCACTTTGGTCTGCTCTGTTGTGGAGGTTACATTGGTGTTGTCATGATGAATTTTGTTTGTTAAATTATAGAAGTGTGAAAATGATTGTAGGGATATTTCTTAAGTATAGAGATTTGTTGTGATTGAAGTTGTGTAGTAAAATGATAACAATTAAGTCACAGGGATTTTACAAATCTACGATTAAAATCGAGAAAAGAATTGAGTCTTTCGTGGGATTTTACAAAATCAATAGAAAACCGTGAATGTAAATTGATTAAGATGAATGTTTGTTTGAGTTGAATTAAATGTCTTTTAAGTCCTTGATTGTGATTGTGGTTCGTTGTTTGTTAAGTTTAATTAATGGTTGTTTAAAGTCCAAAGTCCGTTTTGTCCAAAATTAAAGTTTACCGAAATTGGCCAGTTATCGAAAATGAATTAACCGAAAATGGGTTCACTGAAAATGAAATTTGGTTCTGTTTGAAAATAAGCAAACCGCCACTAAATTTTTTTTTATCAAACCGCCACCAAAATTTCACTAAACCGCTAGGAAAAATAAGTCAAACCGCTGCCTGTTTTAGGAGCAAACTGCTGGCAAAATAACTACCAAACCACTGCTTAAATATTACCAAACCGCTGCCAAAGTACGAGCAAACCGCTGCCTTATATAATTGAACAAACCGCCACCTGTTTTAACTTATGCAAACCGCTGTCTGTTTTAATCTTTGTAAACCGCTGCCCTTTTAAACTCTCTCAAACCGCCGCCTGTATCAAACCGCCACTTATAAAGGCAAACCGCTGCCTAAGAACAAACTCAAACTGCTACACTCCTTTTTGATCAAACCGCCTCTATAAACTTAAAACCAAGTACAAGGTCACTTTCTAGTCTTTTGTTTTCTTGCGTAAGCTTAGCTTTCAAACAAAACGTCCTTATCTAACATCAAACCGCCACTATTAAACTTTAATATTAAACTCAAACCTCCACGATGAACAAAAATTTGGATTAAGCAAAAAACAACCAAATAAGCTATGTAACTACTCAAATAAGCTCTAAATGCTTAAGACCAAGTGTGTGGGTGAGTCTTTACACCAAAGAACATGTTTTTACCTTGTGAATCACTAGAAATAAACCAAACCGCTATGTTGAAACATAAAATAAGCCGAATCTTTTAAGCTTAAAATTCTAACTAGGGCTTATCTAATGCATGAAATAGTAACACAATAAGATGTAGAACGAGTAGAACAAGGAAATAGCAAGTTAAACAAACTAATAAGCCACAAAATCAATGAGCTGTGAGCTTATATACTAAAATAAGCCATGAATTTTTTTGATTTTTTGAGCTTATTACCACAAAACAACCACTATCCACCCGAGGCTCTGATACCAAATGTCGGTACCTCGTAATCACTTCACTTCATTATATGGAACATGAATTAAAGTAGAAAATAAGAGAGAAGTTGGAAGAATTGTAGAGAGAAGTTAGAGAGAGAAACTAGAGAGAGTAAGGAAGAGAATGGTTGATTTGATTTACTTGCAAGTGAAAAATTACAAATGAGACCAACACCCTCTCCATCCTTGGAGAAGGGTATTTATAGTTAAACCATGAAGCTTACATGCCTATGTTATTTCTACAGGCCAGGCTCAGGATTACTTGGGCTTACGCCCAATGCACGTGACCATTTAGCTTACATAAGCGAGCCTGTTTACCCGTTCTAGCCTATTACAACGTTACATATTTGAATGACCAAGACTTATTATTCTTAATGAACGAACTTCCTTGTTCGACTCAATATTTTGAGGCTAACACACTCAAATCACTCAACTAATCTATGTGATAACATGTAACTAATTCGCTCAATTGCTCGGTCGTGACGAGTATTCTATCATAAGCTTGGCAAGGATACACATCTCCACCACTAAAGCCAAGGAGTAACAAGTTTATAAAGGTAAATATGGGTTTTTTGTGCGGAAAGGCGTATGGTTGATCAATCTACAATCTTTCACCAGAAGTACCACTCCAACAAGGCAGCTAAAGTACACATACATGTTTGTAACGACGGAATAGATATGTGTGTTCGATCACATCTTCATTCGAATTTAACCAACGGTTAAGATGAAGAATAATATATGGCAGGAACCTTCTAACTTTCACCAAAAGTTGTAATCCAACC
>BQNB010213314.1:0-10069 GCA_026074375.1 Tanacetum coccineum
TAAACACACCATAACTGGCTTAAGCTTATTATACATATATCGAGGCTTTAGGAGGATTGTCAAAATCCACGTTCTTAGAAGATGTGCATGTACTACACAATCAACTCGTTTGCAATCTCAAACAGGTGGTGCTCTTTGGTACATATTCCGAAGGGAAGCCATCACATTAGATGCAAACGTATTGTATGAATGTTATCAAAGGCTTTCAATTGCTATTTTGGTTAGGACACGTGTTTTAATCTTAAGCTGTATACATGGTTATTTAAGAGCAAACGAGTTGATTGTGTAGTACATGCATATCTTCTAAGAACGTGGAATGCGCTATTTATTTTAAAAGCACGTACGCATTAGCAATTCATCTTTCTAATTAACGTAGGACAAACACAATATACTCATATGAATTTACGATGATATTATGTAAGTTTGTGGTCAAAGATACATTGCCATTAGTAGTAGTACCATAATAAGAAAGACTCTAAGCCAATAAATTGAGTAATATATATAAACTCATCGGCAGCTTTTGATTTCATCGCTTTTACCACATGGTGTCTAGCAAGCCTTTGATGCGGTGAAAATTCAATATTTATTGTCTAGAAAATATTCGATATTTGTTAATTTGAAAGAAATAGACAATAAGAAATTTATCTACTTATAAAATATGCTATTTACATAGTGCTTTCTGCCACTATGTAAATAATGAATATGCTATTTTGTTTTAAAAGAAAAAAAAATGTACAAGTAAATGTTAATGTGATGGTAAAGATGTTGAGACATGACAAACGCAAAGTAGAAAAATAAGCAAAGAAGAAATTAAACGCTCAAGCAAATATGTTCAGCAATCCAATGGATTGGACATATTAATCATCAGTAATGAGCGAAAAGAACCTCTTTGTATTTATGATTTGGTTATTAGCAACTTCTTGCACTACCTTCGATTTCCAAAAGTGTTAGGAGGAAACTTGTTCGGTAGAGTGTCTAAGTAAAGTAAGTACACCTTTTAGTATCGACAACCCTAAAAGCAGATTTGTTTCATAACCTCTGTACCCCCCATCCATGACAATACGGGCAAGTAGGTTAAATTCTAATATTAAAGCAAGATCACCTAATATTTGGGGAATGTTCACACTTGCTGCAACATATTTTTAAGTTTTGTATTTGTACTTTATGTTTGCTCTTAATTCTTCTACTTTTTTTTTGAACGGCAAAGATGGAATAAATAAAAAAAAGAGACTAGCAAGACGCTAGAAACTTAAAGTACAATAGAGTATGTAAATAGAGTCAACAAAGATAATACATAAGATCATCACAGAAAAAATGTGGTTTAAAATACCGAGGACTTGTTAACTGCGAGGGAATCAAAAAAGGGGTATTGAATAAAAACTTTTGACACGAAATGGCCGACGGATCTGTGTTTTTCATTTCGGCAAAAGAAAACCCCCCATCCCGGAGGCCGAGCCACCGGTTTTCAACTTCGGGTTGTGATTTTGATGAAACCACCAACAGTCCGCCGAAGTGAATTGATGAAAAGAAGAACATCCTCGCAAACTGCACGAAGATGCCAAACGAAAAAACCTTGGCGTACAGGTACGCCAACCCAGCGAACTTGAACGCCAGCTTCAGGAAAAAACCAAAAGCAGCTTTAACCTTGCATTAGCGTGATTTTGGAAAGGGTGATACATAAGCACCGTCTATTCCAGATAACTTCCATATTATGGTCCCTATTGTGATAAGCCACAAAAATGAAGAGAGAATACGAACAGTATCGAATAGATCACTTTTTCCTCACGGTTGAGAGCTAAACGTGACGCTATTTCGGTATCTCCAAGAGCACCAAAGAAACGAAGTAGCATAATAACATAGAAAACCCTGTGTTTTTTCTACTTTAGAAGCATGCCCAAGAGATGATCCAATATTGAAGAGGAAAATCCCAAATAAAAGAAGCTTGAAAAAGAGAATATCACACCATGTCTAAAAAAAACGAGCTTTCCACATCGGTAGCAATGTTGTGCTGATTCGATGGGAAACTTGATTAATAGCAGATATTCAACTATGCTTTTTGCAAGAAGGACAGGATTACTGCGGGAATATCCATACCTACGCGAAGAGGAGATTCAATCTAATGAGGGTTTAGTCGGTTCCAAGGAAAGCCCTCCCCACATAAACACACTTGGACTTTCCGGGGGATAGATTTATCCCAAGTGAGTGCATGAGCAAGAGTGGGAAGGATATTTTGGTCAATCCTATAACGAGTCCTCCTTAACGCGTAAAAGTACCATACGTCCAGACTCCATGTTACAAAGTATCTTCATTGGACATCAATATTAGTTGACCGATTTTCATTTAAAATGTCAACATAAATAGGCAAGATTTCAACATCAAGATTGGTCCGAGACAATTTCCAAGACCATTGTCCCTATTATTAATCACGGTCAGAATGATAAGAACAATCACTTTGTCTTGATCAATAAGATGATAGATGCCGAATCTGTTCTTGTAAACTAGAGGATGTCTGCCTACCCGCGACAAATATCTTTCCAAAATCGAATACGATGGCCAATGACTGCTTTAAAACGGGAAGAAGTGTTAGATAAGATATACCTTTTGAGTGAAGAAAATTGGAAGGTTCCTGACAAATGTTAGCCCAAATGCCCTTGATGAAGCTACAACCAGATTGTATCGAAACCTCATTCTTGACCATGATAAGCTTTGATGACTGAACCCAAAGGGTCGTTGGGGAAAAATGTAACCTCTCCAACGCCGTCATTTTTGAGAAAGAACAGGTTGAAAGCTTAGACTGCCAAATGTTTAACCCTCCTTTATCGTAAGAATAAGAATAATTGGCCCATTTGATCCCCAAGCTTTTTGTTTTTATCTTTATTACCACCCCAAAAAAAATTAGGCCTCGAATTCTTTCCGGTCGTGATGGAACCGATTCGGGTGCTATGATAAATCGATAGTTTATTAGTTGATACCGCAAGGCACTTTCTAATAAGCAACAGACTTGATAAGAGGCGTGACGAACCCCAATCGACAAGAAGATTTAGCTTCGCCAAGAGGAAAGCTCATATGAAAAACGATCAGCAAAGGCATCTTCAAGCTAGCAACTAGTATTTATAATGAAAACCAATGGGGAGACCAAGGTAATTGAAAGGGATATCACCTGCCATACAACCAGCTTGCTAACCATATCTTAAAATCTTCATGTTTATTAACCCACAAATACCATGTGAAATATTAGACTTGTGAATATTTATATTCTTAGAGGACCTGAGCTAGATAGAAAACATGTGAAGAGAAAACATGGAGAACACGAATGATATTATCCATGTCTTTAGCATTCCAATCTGTAGTAATCATCACATCATCTGCATAGAAAAGATGGGTATTACTACTTTCTTTTCTTATGTCTTGCATCTAATCTTTTAATGTTGCGATAAAGGCGAAAGTCAAGATGTGGGGATCTACGATGACAGGATTTCTGTCCATAAGTGTCTTGCTCCAACAAGTATTTCCACATAAGGAACCTTTTTCAGGTATACATGCACAGACTCATTGGTTATATAAGGCCTGAAATGAGTATGAGTTTCAATGAGTACCAAAGATGTTGAAACGAACGAAACAAGGCTTACAAAGATATTGAGCCATATCTAAGCACCTTTGCCCCTCATCAAACAAATTGCCTCAAAGGGAGTGAGGTCTATAAATGTAAACATCTTGTCTTTACTTTGGGCAATTACTTTGGGCAATACCAAGAGTTTCACTAAGTTTTAAAGGAAATCATGATCAGGTGGTCTTCCACAATGTTACCCGACACAAGTGGTTGTGTCTTCGTCTTATGGGGCTCCCACCTGAAAACGCGTGTTACGAGTTCACTTTCCTAGTTAAACATCAAGGAAATTATTATTAAGAGATAACCTTAACCTTGTATAGAAAGATTGTGCAAAGCTATTGCTGACTACATGGAATCCGAAAATCTTTGGTAAGAATACTAATAACATTGATGAAGAAAACTAGATTTTTGTTAGAGTGGATATTTATTCTGAGCATTCGTCGTAACCTTGAACCCGTGCCATTGAGCCACAAAAGAAGATCAAAATATTATATTCGATCTTACGGACGTGTGTAAGAAACTCAAAAACTACTACTAAAAGGTCGGGGAAGGGTTGAATATGAGGTTATCTTTTTTATGGTCCACACTTTGATCCATAGGTAAGTTTTAGCATGCTAGCGAGCCCATGGCAAATTTATGGACCGATGGAAATTTTGAGGTAGTATTTAAATTCAGTGTGAAGACTATTCACGGAGTTTAAGGATGGCAGCCAACTTGTTGAGTCATCATGTTAGTCCTTAATTGTCATTCTGAGGACTGCGAATTGGACAACAACAGGGAAGTTGTTAACGGGAATGTGATCAAGAAGACGGTAAAAGAAGTGGGATACATTATCGCGGTTGTTGAACTCGGTTGATAGGTTGATGGTCGGTTTGTGGCAGCGAGATCTCTTATTTTTGTACCACCATGAAACATACCACTTGGTGGAAAGTTTGAGTTTGACCCTGCACTAATTAGAAGAGGAAGTATGGATACTACTTCCTCTTCTAATTAGTGCAGGGTCAAACTTGTCCACGTGGTTTGTGTAATGGGTACAAATATTTTCTCGCTGCCACAAACCGACCATAACCTATCAACCGAGTTCAACAACCCCGATAATGTAATCCCACTTCTTTTACCATCTTCTTTTACCAAGATGTTCTATTGTTGTTTTGAAGCACTTAAGGTTCTTGCTAATAACTATCTTAGATGTGGAATCACATGAGCTATTTCCAGCCATTAGCCAATTGATCAAAAGCGCCAACATGACTCCAGCCGATGTTGCGGAGAATTTGTATACAAAGTCTGATGCAGAGAGTTGCTTGAAGAATCTAATCAAATCTTTGAAAATCGCAGTTAGGGATGAAGAAGGTACAACGAGCGGTGATAGTGGTGCAAGAGAATGATCAAAGGAAGAATTAAGATCAATGACTTTCCAATGGAGAAGGTGAAGATCACTTGACATAAGGAGGGAAGAAGGAAATAGGAAGTATACGCTGCTCTTGTAAGAAAATGGATATCTTCGTTTTGAAACTCTTTCTCTGTTATTGCTAGTGCATTTAGTGGTTTATAGTCTTTTTGACACACATGGTTTTAAAATCATAAGTAGGAACTTATCTTGATTCGTGAAGTGGATATTGATTCTAATGACTTGGCCACTTGCATTCTGTGTTTTCTGTTAACGTAATTCTGCGGTCTCTGTTAGTTGCTTTGTTCATCTCAGCATTGCCAAAGATTTTGTTCTTTTACTAACAATTGTTTGGTTGTTTTTTTTGGGTAAGGGGTTTCCCCGGTAAATAGAATTAATCACGTAAAAGGTTTAAGAACAATGGAATGTGGTAGAGATACCACATTAACCTCAAACCAAGGCTTGAACTACCACTAAATCGCTTATAACATGTCACAAACGAAAATAGACATTANCATCAAGTATTATATAACACAAGAAGAAATAGTTAAGGTCAAAGTTGCAAAAGAATGACTTAAAAAGTCAATAGTGGACACTTATTTAGGGACGGAGGGAGTAGTATTTAAAATTATGTTTGCTAATGCCAATAAGAGTTTGCATTTATCAATTACTTTGGCGATTTTCTATCCCTGAAAGCGATCAAACTCATTTTCGTTTTCCCAAAATAAATACTATTTTTTACGTTTGAGCTAACATATAACCCAAGTTTACATTTTCGATCACTTACAATTTACACGTCAATCGTACCGTAGTAGTATCCTTTTCTATATCATTTTAGTAGGCTTAGAAAGTATCAGTTAATCAATCGAGGTTGTCATATAGATAAAAACACGTTTCAAACAACACACAAATAAAAATGGCTAAACGTGTAGATTATTTGGAATTGTGATAAAAATTTCAAAATACTTTTCCACTAGACAACCAAAAATAACCACGTACCACATGTTTTCCGTTTCCAAAAAATTAGTTCTAGCTATCCATTTCTTTGATCTCATTCACCCTCTCTTATTAATAGTTGAGCAAAAAATATTATAACATTGCGATGAACATTTAATTATATATCAATAAACTGACATTTTGATATATTTTTGACAAACATGTTTTCGTTTTGTTGATTTTTCATGTTTTTTTCGTTGTTGAAACTCGCATGATAAATCATATGTGATTTAACACTACTTTTCATGATCGAACATTTAAAACCTGTAGTAAAATAAACATAGCTCTTTATACAATATTTTAAAAGTTTCATCGTTTTTTACTGTAACAAGAGATACACAACTTTCCAACCATATGTAACACATTATATTTCAAACAAAAAAGTTTGTGTCCCAATGATATCCCAGATAGAGGTGCACAAAGCTCGGGATGGGTCTGGTCGAAAAAAACCCGGACTTTAATACTCCCACCGTCATTGTTCAGTGTTGACTTTTTGAGTCTTTTTTTTAACTTTAACTTTGAATATATTTTTGTTTGTATTATATAAACTTAATGAAAATTATACAAATAAAAATATATTTAAAACTCAATACACTCATATACTTTGCATAAAATATTACTCTCTCCGTCCCATTTTTATTGTCCACGTTTCCTTTTTGAGATGTCCCAATTTAATTGTCCACTACTAAAAATAGATAGGGAATTGTGATCAAGTTTACTATATTACCCTTATTTGTAATTAATATTACAAACTTTAAAGAAGACTTTAATTAATTAGCTAAGGGTGAAACTGTCATTCTGTCAAAAAGTAAGAAAGAGAAAGCAGTAATAAATGCACTTTTCTTAAACTGTATGTTTTTTGTCGGGAGACAATAATTTTGGGACGGATGGAGTATATAACAAAAAAAAAAATAGTTAAGGTCAAACTTGAAAAAGAAAAGCTCAAAAAGTTAAAACCGAACAAGTAAATTAAGACGGATGGAGCATTAAAAAAAGTCCGAGTTTAAAAAAGTCTTGGTTCATAAAAGCCTGAGTCGGGCTAAGCCGGCCTTAACCAAAGTAGTAGGTGTATTTTGACTCAACTCGTCCGGACCAAAATTAGCCCGGCCAAAGCCCGGGCTTTCTTAAGTTTATATATAAATAGGTCTAGAATGAACATATCTAGAATATTAAACCTTTTTCATAGTTTAGTGCATTCGGATTATGTACGATGTTTATAAAGTTTTATGAGATTTATACATAGTGAAAATAGGTTTATATATAAAATAAAAAAGTTTTTAAATTAATGCCATAATAAAACTATAAACATTTATAAAAGTTTAACATAGTGGATGCTTTTATAAACTTTAAAAACTTTATCTATAAACATTATAGGTTTATAATATAAAAAGTTTATTGAATTAATACATTATATAAGAGATGACATATAAACTTTTTAATTGGTTCAACACAGTAGATACCTAAGATAAAAAGTGAATCTACATCGACGCAGGTTCTTCAATAAAGTACATCAATTATTTATTGGAAGTGATACTCACACCACAAAAAGTGATGTGCACACCACAATATCACATCACTAATGCATATGTTACAACATCATATATACATAATTGTGGTGCGTAAATCATTTTTTGTGGTGTGAGTATCAATTCCCATTATTTATAGAACACACAAAAACCACATTGAGTCAACCGGCAAAGCCGTTTTAACATACTTATATTGCTCGCTTTAACACCTCTTATAAAATAAAAGCAAAAGTATGAAATACCGCCTATTCAGAAAACTATAGCCAGTTCCAGTAAACTTTTTAACACAATAATATACATAAAAACCACCCCCATAAAAAAATCAAAAAACACCCATACGGACTCGACTCGACTCAATAACCAAAACGTGATAAAAGTGTCAAGCTCCCTTGCTACTGTTCCACGGTTTAAGAACAGCGAGCACAACTATGGCTATTATAATTAACAGCAAAATAATAGCTATACACATGCATTTTCGACTATTCTTCTGTAGTCTCTTTGCAGTTTGTAGTGCACTTGTCCCTGATTGGACGTGATCAACCGTATTTGTTACCTGAATCAACATAAATGCACCAAGAACCTACGTTTAAGCCCTTTTCTAAAGCTTAAAGTCTTAAACGTACTCACGAGTCTCAGAAAAGGTATGACTTTGGATTCAGTGTTATAGGTCATTGTAAAGATTTTGTTTTTTTGGATATGAATGTTTATTCCCAAAAATAGTTTAAAACACCTTTTGAAGGGCTCAAACTACAAATGCTATCCTCACAGCACTAGATTTGTTGTGTCGACAACATTGTCTAGTCCCGGACCAATTAGTATTTTTTACAAATCACCTCCCTTGATGCATATAACTATACAAGTATGGTCCTAAAATTGACATGCAATCTTTATATTATTTTGGAGTTTACGAGATTTGTTTGGGATTGCTTTCTGAAACTGCTTATGTACTTACTAAGCAGTTAAAATCAATTATCAGTCTAAAATAAGATAAGCGGTTACACTTTAAAGTGTGTATGAGTTTCAAAAAGCACATAAGCTGATAAAAAAGTTTACTATGCAATCCCAAACACTGTTCAAATCGACAAATTCGAAGCAATGTACAACTTGCTATTCAAAAAATGATTTTCATAGCCAGAAACCATACCTGGCTTTCGATGTTATCCAATAGTTCACCTTGAGCGTCGATAAGGACTGCCATATCAAGGTATATCTGGCAAACATCAACAATCAACGAGTTTATTATGCAGCAGAAATAGGATGTCCATGTGGCCAACACGTCAGACATCATATGTCGACTATGGCTTTAACTAAATATATCACCTGATGAAGGTCAAGAAGCTTTTTTTCGATTTCCCTCACGGCGTCATGTCTTTCTTGGATTTCTTCCAGTGTATTCAGTACCTGCAGTGAGAAAAGGAGCTTAATAAATATGTGAAATGAAGATACAAATGCATAAAGAAATATCAAATTTGCTAGAAGTGGAACCTTAAGGAATACTAGAAAAACGGGTTTACCTGTCCTCGTCCCATTTCTTTCATTGCATTTTGGAAAATTTGCTCGCTATTTCCGGTTTCTATGAGGTTGTTGATCGTCTGTAGCACAATAATCAATCCATGAGGCTAACATCATTAAAACACATGGTGCATAAATACATGTAGTCGGGTCAGAATTTAGACTCACCTCTTCATCTGGTCTGGTTCCCGTAACTGCTCAAATTTCGTATTTAAACATCAAATTTCACAAGACAGTATAGTCAAATAATATAGACGACTAAGCTTGAACTCAGAAGATTCAGCATAATAACTCATTTAAGACTTAAAGTCAAATGTTTGACTCTTATGTAAAACCGAACCTGTAATGACTCTTCTTTCCACGACCTCACGGTATTCATCATCGATCTTTTGCCTCAATGTCTGAAAATATTGAATTATACACATGCTCTTATAAAAGAGAAACCGGAATAACATAAAGAGATTTATAATACCTGAAATTCAGTCATTATGTCCCGGAACTTCTTGGCCAAAGAACTGAAAATTTGGAAATAAAATCTGTCATTATAAAAGTCCCAAATACGAGCCTTTTTTTGTATGTGTCGGGGGTTCAAGTTTAACAGCTATACAATGAACTGATGCTTAGCTCATTGAGTTAACTCATAAATGATAAAATGTTTATGATATCCCAAATTATCATAAGAATAGATAATTGAAACTTACTTTGTCATATTTGTACGAGATCGGTCGACGCCGGTGCCTGGACCACAACCCGGTTTTTGCCGATTAGCTAAGTTCTGTGGGCATTGTTTAATTACATAAAAGAAATGGTTAGTCACTTGGAAATGGCTGTATAAAAATGATTAGCAAAACAAGTTTGGAAGTGACAGTTTCAAACCAACTCATACAATGGGTTGATCCATGTCATGTTTATCTCAACCGATCATATGGGTCATTTAAAAAAAATTAGCAAATAAAGGGAATGGGTCCGAAGTTGTTCTATAAAGTTATTCACTTAATTTTTAATTTTGATATTGTTATAAAGTTAATGTGTTAACTA
>BQNB010213316.1:0-10069 GCA_026074375.1 Tanacetum coccineum
AGTGAGAACGATTCAAAAAATGAAGAAGAGTTTGGGTTTCTTGTTGTGTAGTAGTATGTCATTTTTTATCTTGAGTGTTTTTTGTCAAGTGTTATATGAAAATGTGTTAGTTTTATACTTTTATGGTTTTGGTTTTGTGGGGGTCTAGTGTGATTGGTGCATGTGTTATCAAGCTTTTTGACTTTGTACTAGTGTTGTTGCATAGGGTACAACTTGTTACTTAGGGTTGTTTCTTTCGTTACCTGTAACTAAAATTTTCGACAAACAATATTTTTTGATAATACATTTTTTTTGACAATAACTTTATAGAAAATGGGAATTTAGATTTTGATAACCTCAAACTATATTATGCTAAAAGTATATACAGATAACATAGATATGACATTTAATATTTTCTTGATATTGTATTAATTTTTATTTTAGAAATGTTTTAGTGTGTTTGAGTAGAATATTTGAAAATTTATTCAAATAGTTTGTTCGATTTGTAACATGTGATTTATTGATTGTATTTTTGCATTGAAAAGTGTATTAATGATTAAACTTATTCAAGTGTTAAATATATATGTTGATGCATGAGTTAATTGTATAACATGCGTATATAGTTTTTTTTTTTTTGAACGGCAAGATGAATATATTTACAAAGCTAGCCAGATGCTAGAAACAATTACAAAGGAAGAGTAACCCACTCATTCCAACTACTATGCTTACCGCTTACATGCATTTATAGTTGTATTGCTTAAATTTTAAGTTTTGCAATGTCTTGGTTATTTAAGGCCTTCTTCCATTATATGTTTTAGACGTTTTGAGTTTTAATCTTACTATCACATTTTACTGTAAAGATGTGCTTAAGAAGTCTGAATGTGAATCATATGACGTTATTTGTTTTAAATCTAGTAAAACGTCATAAATGGTGTTTATTTTTTTCAATTTAAATATGAATAATGCTGCATTAAAAAAAACTCACTAAATGTTTCAAAAATATCAATCCTATATTTATGTCAAATCAATAAATGTTTATTAACATGTATGCGTGTTAAAATCAGGGGCGGAACCACTTTGTAACTAGGGGGCAGTGCCCTCCATAATTCGACAAAAAACATCGATTTTTAATGTAAAATTAACCTTTTTTTTAAAGTGTACCCCACTACAAAATCAAATTGCCCCCCATGTTAAAGCAAAACAGTGTAAAAACCTTATATCTTCGTTTTTATCTTTGTGTGCAAAACGACTTTTGTCAAGAATTTTTTTTTTTTGCCTCCCGTCCTCTAAATTCCTGGTTCCGCCACTGGTTAAAATCATAAATTTGTGACATATTTTTGGTTAGATTTTTGTAGAAAAAGAAAGAAAAGATAAGAACAAGTTTATGTAAAAGAAAATAAATATAAATATAATTAACTAAATAATAAAATTAAAAAACATAAGCATAAATAAAAACAAATATATAATAAGTCATTAAAATATTTCGTTCACCTCTTAATAAATAAGACCTAATACATTTTACCGAGACTTTGGTAGTGTTTAAAGTTTTTTTGGATGTACAGGTGTTACCGCACAGGGTACAATTGTACCAAGTCTTTATGTGGTGCCAAAAAGACTATTTTAACCCTGGTCGAAATTTGTAAAGTTATGGTGGGAACCGTAATCATTGCTGCTATCATTTTCAATTTGTGTAAAGAAAAAGAAATAAATTATGGTTTAGATGAAACTTGTACACTTATCTTTTGGTACACGTGGCCACCTTTACTTTTCTTACGTGAAATAATGTCGAATGAGACGTTTTATAACACGTCCTTTTCAAAATTATGTACAGCCTTTACAAAGATAAATAAATTTTGAAGGTAAAAGGACCAAGGACTTTCGAGCAGTGGTGAACGCGGAATTCTGTTAAAAGATATGCACATTTTATAAAACACGGCAAAAGGTGTGCACTTTGTGTTTTGCATATCTTAGTGTTTTTTATAAGTCTGACTTTTACGACTTATATAATTGAGTGTTTTGATAAAAAAATAAAATATGAGTGTGCAAATAACCTTTCATTTATTATTTATTATTGTATCTATTTTAACAATGAAACATGCAAGTATATGTTGCCACTTATTATTTTATTTTTTACACTGTAATAGCTACATAATCATTCCACAGGTTTGTTAAATGTTGCATGATTTGTTTTCGTAAAAATCAGTTTAACTAAGTTCGTTAGTATGATATGTTTAATGTGGCGCCTAACTCCACATGAGTTTAGTATCTACACTATGATTATGCCTAATCTCAAACAAACATAGTTAAAGATCTATAAATGTCAACTCCATATGGAATTTGTATAGCATTGATTGCCTCATGGAGCCCGAAGACAATTTTCTAATGAATTCAGATCATGATTGTAACGAAGCATGGATTGCGCCCCATCACGTATGTATGTGCCTTCATTTATCAGCCCACAATAAAGTACATGAACGTTTTATCGATATGCATTTCGGGATCGGTATTGGTTCTCTACACTAAATCATCATTCATTTCTATCAACAAAATAATTGTTGCGAGTATAGCAACAATGTCTTTCATTTTGAATAGTTGGACATCAAAAATTATTAACTGTACTGTTACAAGTAACTAAAAAACCGAAAAACATCTGACCATAGTCTGGAAATAACAACGCTAATTTCAAACAAGTGAGTTTTATTGCAAACAAAATTGAGGTTAAGAACATCAATTCAGGCTATGTTGGTCAGATATATCAAATGGGGAAATTTTGTTTAAAGTAGACTTTTTAATGCATAAACTCACGTTCAAAAATCATATTGGTATTAGAATAACATACGTATAATCGTGTTTGGCACAATAATAACACAAAACAATCTAAAATATAGGTTTCAAGCCAACCATTAAACCCAGTCAGAATAAGATTATCCATTTTGACATAGTTTAGAGTTTTGACCCGGATTCAATTTGACATATCACTCAACACACATAACCAGCCAACTCTATTTGTCAACATGGAATAAAAGAACAAGGGTAAAACAACCACCTAAATGGCTAAATCACTTTCGAAGTATGATCTTTAACATAAATCGGCAAGACCTGTTTTCTTGCCTAACATCCCAACAGCAAAAGATAAAGCCATTAACAGGGAGATTCTACATTCATTTAATTTTTTCTTCAACACAGTAAAAGGTCACAAATAACCCTATTATGACCTTAACTTTTGCTCGTTTTGTGTTGCGGAAAACAAAAACTGTTTAAGATGGCAAAAGTAAACTGTAACGAAAAGTTGTCTTACTAAAATCTGAGTAGTCTTCGGAGTAGCTTTCACTCATCTGCAGAAGCTGAAGTGTGAGCAGGGTATTTCTGTAAAATATCAGCCCATGTGGTCCGCCCCTCAGAGACATCCTTCACCACAACCGCCACCTCATCCACATTCACACGGATTTGATCCTTGCTGTCTCGCTCACGGATTGTAACTGAAGTTGTTGAATCAACAGTAACCGCAAAGGGAACACCAAGTTCATCTGTTCTTGCATACCTTTTCCCTATTGACGTACCTATAACAAAACGACATAATAACCAGTTATGTGTATATAACTCAATTTTAATATTCCACCTTCTATTTGTTCAAATTAGACGGTTCCTTTTGACATTCGTGAGGTAAAACGAGCCAATTTGTAAACATCGAACATTAATAATTCTAATGACTATTTGGTGATGAACCCTTGTTGATACCATGGCACAAAAAATAACATGCATGCTAATTTTAGCATTTAACAAGATGGTTTTAAAAGCCAAAGGTGGGAAACTGTGTATAGGTTGAGCAAGTAGATAACGAGTTATACAGAGTTGCATATAGCCAATATGGATGGGTCGAGTGGTTAGGTAATATGCAACAATGAGTAACATCAAAACCAGTAGCTTAGAAAAACGAGCCCAAAGTAAACTTTTTAATGCATTCCTGCGTCACACAATTTTATTCAAACATCGAATTACTATTGTAGCAAAGAAGTTTCTGTGGATAATATCAAAGCTTAAAATATATTTTTTTTAAATCAAAAGTTGTTTCGCGTCAACCCAAGTTGGCCCCAAGCTGTTTTGACCCATTACTCAACCCAAACTAACCACCAATATTAGCACCTTTAGGAATATAGATAAGCATATCAATTACATACCAGTAATATCTTTCTTGTTTGAGATACCGGCTGCAGTAAGAGATCTAGAGATACATTTAGCAACGTCTTCATACTGCTGATTCTGGACCAATGGGAAGACGGTGCACTTGATGGGAGCAACGAGAGGGGGGAAACGGAAAACATTTAATTGTTCATCCCCTGCTTTGCTGGGCCTCATGTAAAACGAGTGTTCATATAAACAATAAATGATTCTCCCAATACCAAACGATGGTTCAATCACAGAAGGTGTAAATGTTCTCTGGTGTTCTTTCTTTGTTTCCTTTGATATTGAAACCATGCTTTTCTTTATTCTAACAGTCTTCTGAAGTTTACAGACTTCAAATTCTACCACCCCATTGGATTCTAAGGTAGCCTTCATTCCCATAGCCTCATTTTCATTCATTGCCTAATAATAACAAGATTCAAAAAACAAAATACGTTATTGGGGGCATCAAAAATTTACTGCATGTATTAATTTACCATACAAACTACAAGATTTCTGTATTAGGATGTGACTATATTTACACCTTTTAAGGGTTTAAGTATAACTTGAACAGTCTAGTCAATGTGATCATCACGAATAACCAAAGGCTGTTATGTGAAGCTGGGAGTACGAGTTATACTTTATTGCTAACCAGTATAAAATTCAACAGAGTAAAGTCAACCAGTTTTCACACATCCATTTGGGTGGCTGACATGTAAATTATGGTAATGATTTGAGACCACAAATATTCCTTAATCCTAATTCCCTCCCAGAAAAGTCCATATTATCAAATATCTTGCATTCAGATCAAGCTATTCAGATGAAGAAACAAGTAAAACCAGATTGTATCAACTACAATACACAGAATAAGTCTTCCCATGAATAATTTTTTTGGGACCACTCACTTGAAATACAAATTTAACTCCATTTTGTAAAGTAATCAATGTTTAGTCCAACAACTCAGTATAGCAACATGAGCCAAACATACGAAAACAGACTCAGGATATACAGGAATATTCCAAACTTGATAATATCAACTAAAGAAACTGCAGACTTAGAATTAGAAATACCATTCAACTCACTTCAAGAATACCTGAGTTTCTATAAAATTAGACTCGGCGCGGAAGATTTACTTTTTAAATTTCAAAAATCTTGTTGTTTGAAGAATATTAGGTAAGCGAAAAAGTGAAGTGTCATTTGACAAATTGAGATATAGTTTCATTAACAATATGCCAAGCCATAAACGACATATGGATCCCAAAACTCAGGTCACGATTACAAGTGATTATTTTGTAAAAAAAAGAGTAATTGCTTTACCTCGAGTGATTCAATCACCCACATCCGCTCCCGTTACCCTTAAATGCAAGGCCAAGCACCTTCTTATTGGGTGTTATAACCAATTTCTACAAATACGCCAACCATTAGCAGTTTGCCCTATTTAAAATAATAGACTTAGGCAACAACTTCACAAGTAGAATATTTACCTCCACTTCTTTAGGTTCTGCAAATTTCTCTTGAGCAACAAGTGCAACGCCACTTTTATCCTATAGAAAACAGTATTCAAACTTAATTAAAACTAGGATAAACATAGATACTCTTCGCATGACTGTGAACCAAACACTAACCGTGTGTGCACGCAAGTCGTATGCAGATCTATCTGCTATACCGACGCACTCAATCCAGCCATACGAAGACTCAATTTCGGCATCCCAACAGTCTGCAGCATAGTGAGCCATCTCATTTGGAAGATGCTGCCTGAACCGCAATCTTTTTTCAATCGAGTCCCCAGACGTGGCAAAACAGATATACCCCTACCAATAAGTATCCAAATTTGATTTGTTGACAACCCCTACAGAAAAAATGTTTAAGACTACACAAAACGTACATATATATAATATATGATATGTATCTACACCTAAAAGTTGAAGAATACATGCATCCCAGTTAAGATAGCCAACATGCCAACATGTTTAATATGCTTTAGGAGAGAAGATAGCATCAAAATTTCAAGAACTTGAATCAGGGTAAGCAATTTTAAAATCTGTTTATACAGTAACTTGTGAAAATGATGACATGGCAGCATATTTAACCCGGTTGACTTATCTATACTGTCTATAAAGGGGCATTCCTATTTTTGAATCTTGAAAACGTAAAAATTAAAAATGGAAACTAATAATTAAAACTTATCAAAACATGCTCTAACAAACTTTCAAAATAAAAATGGAAAATAATAACCGGAAACAAATATACATACACGGTTTAAAAAAACAAATATGCATATACGGTTTAAAAAAAACTATCACTATAACTATGTGCCGCTATAAAATCCCGTAGCTATGCACGGGTACTCGTCTAGTTTTAAAACAAAAGCTAACCTTAGAAACAGCATCACCAAGGCAAAGTCTTTTTGCAGCCTGGCCGGACATTTGTTCATCCCTTGGGAACATGAGAAACTCGAGGTTTGAAACTTCAGAATACTTTGGATGTGATTTGTCATCAGGATCCACAAAATGCTCTATCTCTGCAAGCGTGAATTCACGCACTCTTAAAAGACCTTGTCGGGGGGATATCTGAAAATGTTAAAAAAATAAAGAATGTCAATAACTGAAACAAACACTTGTCAACTCATTATGAATGAGTTGATTAAAGTTGTGTATTTTTAAAAGAGCACATGACCTCGTTTCTGAAAGCCTGGCCAATTTGCGCGGCAGCGAATGGTAGTTTGTTACCATTGTAATAGTATAAGTCTTTGAAGTTAACAAATATGCCCTGTGCTGTTTCAGGACGCATGTACCTGGATATAATTAGAAGAGTTCCAAGAAACAAATAAAAAGTAAGTGGATATAATTTGCTCATATAAATGTGAGTGTGCATCAAGGACCATACAGTGAACCTCGTCAAACAATAAAGAGTGACAATTTCAACCCTTAACTAAAAATGGGTCAATTTGAATCCTGACTTACCTATGAAGGATCAAATCGGTAAATTTTAGTAAATAGTTCAGAAGAAAATGGGTCAGCAGGGTATAATGGGTGGGAAGTCAGCTTTTGTGTACTTCTTATAAAAAAATATATAATTTCATGGTCATATCATCCAAATTTCTTTTCACTGTCAACAAAATAGGTGCATGTAATCATATTTGACACACTAACAATTTAACAAAAGAGTGTTTTAGAGTGTACCAAACACAGCTGGTAACAATTCATACAACACTCAGTTTTTGCTGGTTACCCAGCGTGCCCATAAAATAGAAGATAATAAGAAACATCACTAACCCGGGGCTCATGCCAGACGGACCAATTGAAGTAGCAAACATAAGATTGAACGGATACGGATCCGACAAGGGATTCTTGGTGTCTGGTGCCACTATACCATATTCCTTGATTTTGGCACCAAGTTGTTCAGCAGAAAGATCATCAAGAACAGCAAGAATGTGCTTCAATTCAGCAGCCTTTTCAGAACTGATAGAAAGGTCCTTCTCGAGCGTATCCTTACAATAATCTTTAAGCAAGTGATCAGCTCTGTAACAAGTCCCAGTCTTTTCATCTTTAACCATAAGGTCAGTAAATTTATCAACGTGACCAGAAGCTTTCAAGACCACTTCAGGAGTGACACACGGGCAATCAACCTCTAGCATATCTTCTTCGAGTACAAAGTGCTGAGGGAAAATTAAGCATATAAATATTAAGCTCGGAAACCATTCAAACATGAAGAAGATATATACACATTAATACTGGAATCATGTAGTATCATCTGCCGTGGCGGGATTGGGTATCGTTGTTGTTGTTGTTGCATGCAGTATCATCAATAGCTATAATACATAAATAATACCCAACCTTTTCTAAGATAGTGTGTTAAATGAATTATGATCGATTTCAAAATCAACAATTATCCTAGTCAAACAAATTACATACTAATAAACTTGAACAATAAAAAAAGTTGAAATAAACCTTTACCCATTTTTGAACGAAAATGAACACCTTCATATAGCAATAATGTGACAATTTAGGTATTAGTTTAGAATCCAATCCCTACTTTTGATTGGTGATGCCAGCCTAAAATCTTCTAGACGGACGATGAATATGATCCATGTTGCATAATTCATATCTAGTCCGAATTAAATAATCAAAAACACTCCTGAATCACATCAAATTGAAGCTTATAAGTAATCATATCGACATCACGAACAACAACAATAACAACAACAGCAATACCTAATTCCGTTGAAGCAACAACGAAATCCTAATTTAAAAACCATACTAAAAAACGTATGATGGACTTGACATTGAAGCCAGGACAGCCAAAATCATATAAACCATGTAAAAAACTCCTTTTCCTATAACATTTCAGCTCTAATGTGGTTGAGTATCACATTTCAGATTGTACCTTTTCTTACAGCATATTGTTTTATCTAAATAAACTTTTCTTGAATTTAATTCCCCAAGTTGGACACTATACTTATCAATGCCAGTTCATAATCCAAATACAGAACTAATGTAGTAGTGTAAATCATCGATAATTAACATAAAATATTTAACTCCACAAATTCCTACACTATAATCATCTCATGAAATACATCTAGCCTGCTAATTTACAGTACTTATGTACTCTTCAATATGTCGATAAACAGTTTCTTTCAGTCACTCAACAAGTAGACAAGGACTTAACAAACCACCCAAACACACTCCATTTCAAGTTTTTTCATTAATGAAACCAACTCAAACCCCGCTAAACTGCAAATAGTATGATAAACACATATATAACTGAACATAAGCTTTATAACAACTATTTATCCAACGGTGAACTAATGCAGGATCAATCATCAAACTAATCTAATGACGTTAGATAAATAAAAAAGCTACCGTATGACTAACATACATTATAACAAACTAATAACAATCAACTCAAAACAAAACACAACAACGACGACATCACATCTAACGGAATATACTACGAGATATCAAAACGCAAGGACACTAAATGAACAACTATAACAACATTATAACAAACTAATAGTAGCAATTAACTAAAAAGAAACGTAACGAACGCCAAAACGCAGGACGTTAGATCTAATAACAAACTAATTAAGTATAAATCATCACTAACAAATACAAAAACTCAAAAATTCTTCAAATAAGAAGTTAAAATAAAACGCAACGAAGACGATAAATGTAACGAAATAAGCTACCTGACGCCAAAACGCAAGGACGTTAGACTTAACAGAACAACCAGGCGGACCGTAATCATATAAACCAGCAACACCTCTATATATCTTAAAACTCGGTATATAAAACAACCTCCTCTCCAAGGTATTCACAACCGCTTGCCTAAACGTCTCTCTACTCATACCGTTGAAACCGTTATTACCGTTACTTTCACCGCTAAGCTTAGCTTTCAGCTCATTCTCGATTTCTGTTTTTTCGAGCTTTAGTGCGTTTAACGCCTTAACTGCTTCTTCGATTTCGGATTTAGGCGCGTGGGAGGATTTGAGGTTGCGGATGACGTCACCGTGGTGGTTGATGGTTGAGAGTTTGTTGGCGAGTGATTCACGGAGGGAGGATTCGGTTGACATGGTGTGATGACGTAAGCGTTTTTTTGTGAAGATGTGTGAGAGTGATGATGATGATTTTGAGAATGTGGAGTGAATTGAGCGCATAAGATTTTTATCTGCTTGTCTTGTGGTTTGTGTTGTGTGAGTGTGTGTTTGTTAGGGTTTTGATTCTTGGGCTTTAGTTGGGCTTTGATAGAGTCCACTACTCCACTAAATATATATATACGAGTTGGTAGGCTACCCGCGCGTTGCTGCGGGCTAATTTATTTTCGAATGATGTTTATTTTTTTGGTATATTTAGGTTATGTTATAAAGTATTGGGATCCAAACTTTTTTTTTATATGTTTAGCCCATAAGAGTTCAAAAGCTCCAATAATA